>BCLH01001894.1:2156-13848 GCA_001602315.1 Zoysia pacifica
TATCAAACGAGAAGTTTCTTCTTTAATATAATCACAATTTTGAATGTACTTATCTTGTTTTACCTTGTTATCTCTCAATTTCTGCAATGCTAAGTCTATTTTATTACTTACCAATAGCTGTTGTTCTTTGAGCTTTTTATGCTCTTTATATAACGTTTCAAATTTTAATTCTAAATCGTCTAGCCTTTTTCTCCAATTTATATAAAAATTTTGCATTAAATCAACAATTAAATTCAGCTGTCCTTGTGAAGAGTGCCAGATATGCTCTTCAGAAGAACTTAATCTGTACCTTATATTTATATTTTCCCTAGTATTGATTATCTTTTCTGTACTTACTTCTAAATTTAGATATTTTAACTTTTTAATGGTGACTTTCTCTGATACCACTATTCACAATAATATTTATTCTGTAGCTACAGTGCTAAATAGTGCTACAGTGCTAAATAGTGATTTTGCTATTCACAATATACTTATTCTGAGAGCTAAAGTGCTAAATAGTGATTTTGCTACATTGCAGAATTACTTATATTGTAAATATTTTTGTTGCAGGATCGAACTTGATTGGCGAGGCCTAAGGCTGACAGCCGGTGTGTTACAATGTTTGTAAAATCCTACTCGATACTTACCATACTTATTACTAGTTTATTTTAAAAATAACAAAGTTTTTCTCTATAACCTCTAGCTACAAACATATATGACAAGTTTTATCGTCTCCTCAGACAGTTTTACCCAAAGGAAACACTTCTCTTTGATCACAACGTTCTACCTTTTCTATGGCAAAATGCAGAGGTAAACAAGAACTACCGCAGACCTAATTCTACAGGGTCCATAGAATAAAACTCCTTTTATATGAAAAAACTAGATTATCATGGGTTTTTCAAAGACAACATTACTTTATTTTTACAAACATAGCTTACATATGGTGTTCCCTTTCGAGAAACCCTCAAACACTTACACACAGATAAAAGATTATCTTACAGCGGATATGTTACAGTGGCTTCTTCAATATAAATATTATACAAATAGTACTAGTTACTACTGGGATAGTGAGAGAGTGCTCTTTGAGTCTCTCGCACTTATGGCTGTGGTCGATCGCTTCTGGTTTATCTATCTATTAACTGCGCTTTGCCTCTTTTTTATAGCTGCGAGAAGAACTTCAACCGACAGAGAATCTTTACTGTATCCATGCTGGTGTACCTTCGGAATTTTTAATGTGCACACATTGGTGTACATTTTTTTGTCATCTTCTTTAATTATTCTCGCATGCTTTTATTTTTAGTCTCTTCAGAGTCTCTTCGTGCATCTTAGCTTCATCTTTTAGCATGGCTTGTACGTCCGTGAGATTTTTTTAAATAAACCACGATTTTATGATTATATATATATATACACACAGCCGGTTTCAACCGGATCTTTCGGAAAAAAAAATCTCCTGGTACGTTCAGTACTAGTACAGTGAAAGCTCAAGACCCAGTTAACAGTAAAAATCGCTCCGAAGTTGAACCGCCGAGGCCGGCTCCTCGAGATACGCGACCAAAGCGAGTCATGTGAGTCACTTTCGGCTCCGGACCTCGTCTCCGAGACAGCAGGCACACAGCCACGAGATCGAAGAGCACCCGGACAACGTGCGCAGGGCGCTGAAGCGGCCTTGAAATCTCCCAGTGCCCCGCAGTTTTGGTCTGGCTCGGGCAGGCTCGTGCTCACCATAGGCTAATACGAGAATCAGCTCTGAATTTCAAGGCTGGCACCGGCCCCAAGTTACTTACTCTGTGATGTGATGTTAAAAACTGTTTGTTCCCCGCTTGCTAGGACACCACACACACTACCGTCGAGTTGTCGCTGAACAATCTTAATTTATTACAGTACCGATCTGAACTTTGTTACCGTGTCACCACCAAATGTTACTGCCTGCCTGGATACGCGGCAAGCAAGTGTACGTGCTGTCTGTCACTTGGCGTCACGAGACCAGCCGATCGCTTCTCACGAACACGCAAGAGCATACAATTATGCCCAACGCTTTCCACTGTGCTGTGGTGTTCGTTCAGCAGCCAAAGCCAAGTCCTAACAGAGAGCACGTGATCGATCGAGAGGATCGGATCCAAGAACACGCCTACGCCAAGACGTGCGGAGTCACGGCAAGGGATACGGCGAGACCGGCCGGCGTCACAACGCAGAGGAACCGATCTGTGCAGAGGAGGAGGCCATGATCTTCTTCTTCCTCCAAGCGGCGATGGACCGGCACGTGCGGAACCGTGACGCGGAAAGCTCCCATGGCGCGCTGCTATGTATAGACTCCATGCTGTCGCGGAAGCGCCTGGAGTGGCGGTGACACGGGACGTGATGAGTAGACCCAAAAGGTTTGGGGACTCCGTGCTCCACCGGTGCTAGGTTGAGTAGGTTCCGTGACACGGTGGGATTGGCGTTTGCATCGAATCGTCTGGTGGTGGCTCTGAAAGCAGGAAGGTGACGCGCCTGCCTTCTGCAGGAGTTGGTCTCGAGGCTGGAATTAGTTAGGAAGTGCAAAGCTTCCTGTCCGTCTGAACATTGAATGGCACTTGTGGGTATTTTCAAGTTGCAAACACTTGGGATCTGAAAGCAGGTATTAACCATGAACAAAACCACTGGGTTCGGCGATTCAGAACTGCCAAATGGGCTTTGCTTCCAAGCCAAATCCGCCTAATAAGGCAGGCTGGCAGAACAAGAAAATAATGACGCTCCTGCGAAGATTGGAGCAACCGCGAGCAGTTAATCAAAGGGTGCTAGTAGTACCTAAAAACATGTGACGTAGAACCAGTCTGCTGCTTGTTTAAAACAGAGCTCCCTCTGTGCTAAAATAAGTGTCACATTAGATTTGATCAAACTCAAATTATGCAAATAAAATAGTACTAATTTTTAGATCATATTAACCATCATTAGATCCATCTTAAAAGCTACATTAATAATTTACGCGACTTATACCATGAATGTTGATAACTTTACCTATGTATTTGGTCAAATTTAATTTCCTCAAACACGTTCTCAACTTGCTACTACATCACAAAATTTAAAATTACTAGGCAACATGGCAATATGAGCTGTTGGAAGCAAGAGCCACAGTAGACCTAACATAGAAAAAAAGAATACCTCCCCTAGCATCTCGAGTCATCGTCAACCGAGTCGTGGATATAGTACACCTTCTCTTTAGCTGGCAACATGTCGATCATTCTTCATTCTTGCATTGGGCCCATGAACATGCTTATTCCTTGTGGGAAGAATTGAACACTCGCGCATATAGCTTACACTGGTACACTTCTCGTTGAGATTGGGAAAACACGGACTCGATGACCTTTTCAATGCAAGTGAACAACAGAACCGCTCCCTCGCCTTTTGCGCTTAGACTCTGCCTGATCAAGTTGTCCGAATGGCAGGAATACCTTCAAGTTGGGCCATAAAACCTACTCCCCCGTTCTCAAAAAGATATCGCCGTTAATTACAAACATTAACTTTGACCATTCAACTTATTCACAAAATTAATTTGAATTAAAAAATTATAAGTTGTAATTTAAATACCTTTGATAATAAAATAAATTATAACAAAATATATGAACTTTATCATATTTTTTTGATGTTTGCAATCAATAGCGATATCAGAATAGAGGGAGTAAGTGCCATAAGCAAACGAAATAGCGAACTCAATCAGTCTAAAACACAGGAAATTCCATGTCTGTCACCAGCAGTTTACAGGTAGTGCTCTCTGTAAAAAGACTAAACATCCTTTTCTAAAGGCACAAAATAGTGAAAAAAATAAATGCAGAAAGACTATAAGGAGTATTTGGACGACATGCATTTCCTCATATAAGTTTTGTTATTTTAATTTGAGCTAGATACCAATACTTCAGAATAAAAGTATCCCCAACCCAAACAGTCCCTAAGCTAGAGCTGGAGTCCAAACTGAACTGAGGAACGGTATGGCTTTGGCAACATGGCGACTAAATCCCCTGCACATACAGGCATATCATGCTCTCTGCCTACGCATCTTGTGACCGGTGCGACATCAGTGAGGTCGTCACTCCTTGCCGTCAGCGGCACGGAGAGAGCCGAGCTGAACCGGTGCCTGTGTCCCGACAACCTTGGATGATCCATAGACTGACACGTCAACGCCATCAGCCTTCTCTTTCTCGAGCTGCTCCTTGATCCAGAAGTACGTGATCCTAAGCCCATCCTGCAGACAGGATTGATTTCAGTGTGAGATAAATGATCAGATCATGTGCTGTGAGTTCAAGGGACTGGACTGGAATTAGATGTCGCACGTACCCTCAGCTTCATGGTTGGAGCCCAACCAAGCTTCTCCTTGATCAGCGTGTTGTCAGAGTTCCGCCCACGTACACCCTCTGGACCAGGAATGTGGTGGATGGGAAGCTGCTTGTTCTCAAAGCTGAGGACTATCTCCGCCATCTTGTTCATGCTGACCATTTCATCACTTCCAATGTTTACTGGCTCATGGAAATCGGACTTTGTTAACCTGACACATTGGACAAATAACAGCTTAGCTCACCAGAAGAACAACCATAGTAACCAATTTTCCAAAAGCTACTCCACATCACTACAGCTGTATTCTTTTTTTCTCAAAGAGTAACTTAAACTTCCATCTAAATAAAGTAAATCAAACATTACATATGCCTTCTTTACAGAAAATATGCAATAGAATTTTCAAATAATTCCATGAAGGTAACTAGATTGATGACGCTATAACAGCACTTCTAGTTCATTTTTGCCAAAAAAGCTGCCCCAATGTCATCAATTACAAACAGGAAGGAGTATTACAATGAGCTGCCATTAGTAAATAAAATTTAGTATATTATACTATATGTTGTGCTGTTTTTCAACTCCTATCTTTGATATTCAAGCAAAGATGAAGGTGATGACAGCACAGTTTTTATGAGCTTTGGAAGATCCTTGCCGCAGATGTATATAGCTTCAAGAATACTTATTCAAAGCTCAAAAGTAGAAGTATGCATTCATTTTTTTACACTATCATACTGTCTTTCAACTTCGATCTCTGATGTTCAAGCAGAGACAAAGGTGATGACAGCATGGACTTTATGAGCTTTGGAAAAGACCCTTGTCACAAATGTAAATGGCTTCAAGGTACTCAAAGCTCAGAAACAAAAAATTAATTTAGACCTTTTCCTTGTTTTCTTCATTATTTTCCGAGCATTCATGGAGAAACACTCAGATTGCACCTTTAGATTATAGTTAAGGTCAAACTGATGCAAATATGACCATATCATTCAACTTAATGGTGTCATATGCTGCAGAAGCTTGCAGGACATAACCACAAAATTTGTCCATTTAGGCAAGAAAGTGCCTGTTATAGAAGCAAATAACTACTGTATATATGCCTTCCAGAATTCAAATAGAGCATGAATTACTGACGAGCCTATGAATCATGTTTTCTCAGACTGTCGGACCTACATAAATTCATCCATGAATGCCGACACAAAAACACAAAAAGCTAGGACCATATAAATCCTTCTCCTCAAATGATATCCCTTTGGCTAGCTGTAGCAATATTTAACAGAAATTTCGAATGCCATGGAGAAAATGCATGTCCATAAGAAAATCATTTTGTTGGAGCTACATCTGTAAATCCTCAATTACAATCTCAGCACAGATTGTCCACACTTGGCTTGCAAGACCAGATAGAAGCAAAACTTGGTGGATCCTAATCTAATAAGTCGGACGAAAAAGGAAAATATTGAACTACAGCGACCGAAGAAGACAAAATTTTACTTACCTAAGGACACCTTCAACACATTCATCGATAAATGTGAAGGATCTGGTTTGCAGACCATCTCCCCACATCTCAAAGTGCCCAGTGGAGGTTAGAGCCTTTCGGCAGAAAGCAGCAGGAGCTTTCTCCCTTCCACCTAATATATCCAGGTAATAAGCATAGGGAAACAACATTCAGATATAAATTAAGAACACGCCATAAATAATATTAATTTCCAGAATAAAAATCACCTTTCCATGTTCCAAAGGGACCATATATATTGTGAAAACGACCGATGCGACACTCAATGCCAAAGTCCTTTGTGTAGTGTTTGCACAGTTCCTCAGTAGCTAGTTTTTCCAAGCCGTATGCATCTTGAGGCTAAAGAATCAAAGATCATTTAAGTTACTCTGCTAAGAATTGCCACAAAGCATGAATCAATTTGAAATTTCAAGAGTTTAGATACCTCAGCAGGCCATGCATCTGACTCCTTCAAGCTAACTACAGTATCCAACTGCTTAAATTCAGGGTAGATACAGGCACTAGATGCATAAAAGAACCTGCAAGGCAAAATAGACAAGGGTGTACTTTAGCAGCTAAGCAATAAATGAATATATGTTCTGGGCTGCATCTGAAAAAGATGCTCTGATATATGTAGATTACTAATGTTCCAATAATGAAGAAGTACATGACAACAACAACAAAACCTTTTTTGTCTGGGACACGCTAGAGATGATACCCTTGAGGGCCGGACACAACCATAAAGAGCTAGTGTTATGCGTTAAGTATTTTTTGTGGGCCTTTTAATGAGCAAAAAAAACTATTTTTTTTTGCTCATACACAAGCTTGAATTCGTTACATAGTACAATCATGTAAGGTTAGTAATGTCCAAAATCATCACAATGAATTGGTGAAGTTCTTTATATTTCATATCCATAAAAAAGAATATGAACACTCAGTTGCAGTCATCAACTCAATGCCCAGTAGAGAGGCAATAATAGATGCAAGCTTTCTGAAAGGGTCAACTCACGCCATTTATCTCAATTCTCAATGCACATGGATATATTTCTGCAATATGTGTATATTAACTGCACTATTACACCTTTTCCATTTTTGTCAGTTAGCATCTTCAACTTAGTATAACAAAAAATCCACCAACAAGACTTGCCTTACACGCAACAATTCAAAACCCTTTACGTCAACATAATAAATTTACTACAAAGAGCCAATATGCATGCATGCAGCAATTCTAATGGATTTTCCACGTCATGGCGACTAATGTTGAACATTCCCTTCCAAGCCAAAAGTCAATTAACTGAAATATTTCTTTTGTAGGTAAAATGTAATATGTGAACAGATCTGCTGCCTAGTAATCAATGATTTACAGTTAATTTGGCTCAAATATTTTTACATCTAGCTTCTCATGGGGTATAAAGTATGATAAGGGCAACTACAAGGTCAGAAGTTACCTCTGTACTCCATTAATTCTAGCAGCCTCGAGCATGTTGAAGCTGATCATGGTATTGTTGTACATGATCACGGAGTGATTGGACTGGATGAATCCCATCCCTCCCATATCAGCCGCGAGGTTGAACACATGGTCGACCCCCGTGGTCACCTTGAGGCAGTTTTCCATCACCCTGAGGTCGACGAGGTGGAACTCGTGGCAGAACATCTCCTCGGTCATGTGCTCGTTCTTCTTCCAGTCAGAGGCGATGATGTAGTGCCCCTCGCTCCTGAGGCGCCTCGCGATGTGGGAGGCGATGAAGCCGCCAGCCCCTGTGATGGAGATCCGCAGCTTCTGGAACGGCCAGTAGGGCTCCTTCTCCAGCTCCGCGTACGTGTACTCCTTGTTGAGCGCCATTCTGCGCAGGCAACAGCTCGAGCTTTAGTTGACAAATTCATTTTAATCTGATGCGAACAAACTCATGCGGCACATCTACGAGAATGGATTTCCAGTCATTTTTGGAAGGTGAATAGTACGAGTTTCAGCGGCGGTCGATGTGGGGAAGCTACCCTACCTAACGCTAGTGGAGAGATCCCTCTCCTTCGAGAAATGAAAATTCCCCTCCCAATCCCTATCCCGGATTAGGATGAAATCCCCCTGTTCCCGTCCCCACCCTTGTGTCAGAATCCTATCTCCCTCGCGCAGGGATCCACCCATAACCGCTACATCTAGCCTAACTGTCAGCTGGAAGCAGGAGGATTATCTAGACGCGTGTTTAATTTGGTTTGCCCGGCCCCGTCACGGCGCAGGCTCTCGTCTGGAAAGCTCGGCTCTCACCTGAAGGAGGAGGAAACGCCGGCCGCACGAGACAGGAACGGGCCGCTGCTATGTCCGCCGTCCGTCGACAGCCGCTGCAGGTGCACGGGACCGAAACCCAACCCGAGACCCGAGACCAAGCCTCCGCAGTGCAAGTTTTACTAACAGAAAATTTTCCACACACAAAAAGGTGCCATCTTTATACCTGTCGGACGGCGGGGCGGCGGCGCCGGAGGGGAGATTCGGGAGCGGACGCAGGAGAAAGAAGATTCTGGGGTGCGATCTCCGGTCTGTCTGCCGATGCCTCGTTCTTTCTTTGCCTGCTGTTAAATACGGGGACGGGACCGGTTTATGATTTATTTGAACAGCTAAAACCGATCCAACCGGTTCATGATTTCTTTGAACCGTTAAAACCGATCAAACCGGTTCGATAAAAACTATAAAAACTGATCAAAAATCGTTTTAAATCGAAAATTTAAAATTTGAACGAATTGCTAAACCGTTTCGTTTCATCGGTTAGCCGAGCGATTTCAATGGGTAGATGATCGGTTTTTTTTTCTCAGATTTCAAAATTTAAAACTCATCGGTTTTAACGGTAAATCGTGTGGTTTTAACAATAAGTCGAGCGGTTTTATCGGTTTTCGATATTACAAAATTTTTTAAATTTTTTAAATTTTTAAAATTTTTTAAAAAAACCAATCGTTCGATAAAATCAAACCGCAACAATAAAATCAAAAACCGCAAAAACCAAATTTTATGAACCTGAACAGACACGGGAGGAGTAGCAGGCCGACCTTGACTTGTGCAGTGAAGGGTGGCTTTTTTACGGAATGGTCCTAATCAAGTTGTTAGGTTATTTTTAATGCCTATGGAATATTAAAACCCAAAATCGAGTTGTTTCTCTTGAGTGGTTTTTTAATTGAAATCAAACTCGTAAAATAGTACTTTCTCCCATCCTAAAATAAATGTCTTTTTAGATCTACAAACATTTATCTTTGATCATTTGTTTTATTCAAAAATTTTGTGAAAATATTATTTATTTTATTATGAAATAAATTATTATTAAAAGTACTTTAACTTTATCTTGTTTATTTTTGTATTTTTATAAATTTTTTGAATAAAACAAACAATCAAACATCAATTCAAAAAGTAAAAAAAAATCACTTATCTTGAGACGAATGGAATAATCTTTGTCGAGGCATCCACAAGTAATGAATTTTACGGTTAATTAAAAAGCCTCGTGTCCAACATTTCCCAAACCATTTCTAGTAGTACTTGATTTTTTCCTAAACTCACCTCATTTATAGCTAGAAATGGAGAAGTTTCATGCACTAATCATACACCTTCTAAGACAATTAACATTATTATGGACTCAAATACTGATGTGGCGTAATTAAAAATCTTTTACGATCCACTTGTAGACGAACTATTGGAGGAGAAGAGAATATTGACCCGATTGTTTTTAGTGTGTATTAAAAATATATTTGAGTGATAAACTTTATGTTGGAGATGATCTAAGTGAACTATTTTTCTTACTAAACCCTTTCTTCAGTTTAATGGTCAGGGTTGTACTACCATCATCCATTAAAAAGAAATACATGACATGTCTTGACATTTAAACAGCACATTGCAACTTTGTTACCATCATTTGATTCTTTTTAGATAAATAAAAATGAGACATAACTTGTTTCCAGCATTTGCATAAAGCACACAGTTCAATTTCTCGGTGGCGTGTAACGAAGTAAAGCAATGCGCGCCTACTGAATTCCAAAGGTAGATGAGATTACTGGTTGGAGTTAGGCAGAGGAGACGACGACCTCGACATCATACATCTAAGCACGATTAAATTTCGTCTCTACGTACTATACTCTACATGCAAGAGACGTAGTAAATGAACACGTGCATTGCATCGTACGAATATAAGTCTTCCAATAGAATTATATTACAGCTAAACTTTCATCAGGAACTAATGGCACAGTCAAACTGGTACGGGGATACGTACAAAGGAAGTCACATGTACGAGTAAGATACAACACAGTGCAGTTGTTCACACTTCCAAATAATTTTGTAGTAGGATTCATATTCAGTTTGTACAATTTCTTATTGGCAGGCCACGATACCCCAAAAGAATCACCGTCTGGCTTCGCTCCCAACCGAAGCTCCAAACCATGTCAGCTCAAATAAACGATAGAGTACGTGATACACGTATGCTCACAGCTTCTTCTCACGACGCGGCGACGCTCTCGACCTTGGGCACCTCGACGGGGAACCGGTGGATCTCATCCACCCAGGGGTTACCGCCGGGCTTCTCCTTGGCCGGGTCGATGGTCCGCAGCGCGCGCCACACGGCGCTGTTGCACTTGAACCCGGACCCGAAAGCGATCTGCCAGGCGCGGTGTCCGCGTCGCACCCTTCCCTTGGCCTCGGTGTACGCGAGCTCGTACCAGAGCGAGCTGCTGGAGGTGTTCCCCCAGCGGTAGAGCGTCATGCGCGACGGCTCCATGTGCCAGGCGCCGAGGTCGAGGTTCTTCTCGATGGTGTCGAGCACGGCGCGGCCGCCGGCGTGGACGCAGAAGTGCTCGAACGCCATCTTGAAGTCCGGGATGTAGGGCCGCGTCCGCAGCCCGAAGATCCTGCGCCCGACGAGCGACGCCAGGAACAGGATCTGCTCCGACATGGGCAACACCAGCGGGCCGAGCGTGGTGATGTTGGTCTTGAGCGCCTCGCCGGCCACCGCCATCAGGTCCTTGGAGAGCGCCACGCCCACGCGCCCCGAGTCGTCCTCCTCCTGGAACACGCAGCGGTACGCGCGGTCGTCCGCGCCGTGGTGCGTCCGCACCGTGTGCACCAGCTGGTACTTGGCGCGCCGCCGGTCCGCGCCGCCGCGGTTCGTCAGCAGCACCGCCGCGCCGCCCATCCGGAACAGGCAGTTCGACATCAGCATCGAACGGTTGTTGCCCCAGTACCAGTTCAGCGTGATGTTCTCCATGCTCACCACCAGCGCGTAAGTGTTCCGGTGCACCTGCGCAGCAGTGGATCATCATCGGAGTTACTTTTACAACTAGTGCTTCGTCAACCTCTGGAACTTAATTCAGAGAGCGACACCCAACCACTGCTTTGAGGGAGGTCGCCATTAACGTGCAGACAGACAGAAATGGACCGGGTACGTTCTAGGCGCTTCTTCCACCAGGACCATTTCTGATGGATCTCGACGGATGTAAGTAGTTGGGGAAATGGTTCGCGTATAAATGTGCGTGACCAAGAGATAGTGACCTGAGCTAATCATTTTTAAACAACTGGTTTCGTAATCCAGTTAAACAAATTAATTACTCCCGTGGACCAGGTGGTTGAGCTACCAAAGCTCATCCATGGTGGCCATGCACGGAGTCAAACCAAGTCAACGTCTCATCTACTCCTACTCAACTGACGAAGCTGCTGCGGTCGCTGAACCACCCTTGCTAACACACACACGGCTCTGTACTCGATCGAATTCATCATCATCCGATTGCAAAGCTTCAAAAATTACTCACCTGGAGGAGCTGTTTGGCGAGGTCGATGGAGATGAGCCCGGCGCTGCACCCCATCCCACCAAGGTTGTAACTCGCGACGTTCCCGCGGAGCTTGTAGTGGTTGACGATCATGGCCGACAGCGACGGCGTGGGGTTGAACAGGCTGCAGTT
>BCLH01001894.1:13858-38473 GCA_001602315.1 Zoysia pacifica
TCGATCGAATTCATCATCATCCGATTGCAAAGCTTCAAAAATTACTCACCTGGAGGAGCTGTTTGGCGAGGTCGATGGAGATGAGCCCGGCGCTGCACCCCATCCCACCAAGGTTGTAACTCGCGACGTTCCCGCGGAGCTTGTAGTGGTTGACGATCATGGCCGACAGCGACGGCGTGGGGTTGAACAGGCTGCAGTTAACAACAACGATCCCGATATCCCTCGCGCGAACCCCGGTCTTGGCGAGCACCTGGTCGATGGCGCCGAACATGACGGCCTCGGCCTCGGCGCGCGCCTCCGCCATGCACGGGTTGGGCGGCGAGTTGAGCACGGCCTTGGGGAAGTACGTCCCCTGCCCGAGCCCCGACCGCTCCAGGATCTTGCGCTGGAACGCGAGGTTGTCGTCCGTGAACACGCCCGCCGCCGCCGACTGCCGCATGAACGTCTCCCGCGTCACCGTGTGCTCGGCCCCCGGCTTGTAGCACGCGAAGTCGAGGAGGTAGACGGGGCGCGGCCGCCGCATCAGGTACGCGGTCGCGAGGACCGCGAGCAGGCCGAGGACGGAGACGGCGACGGCGAGGTTGGAATGGAGCGTGGACTGCAGCGCCGCTACGTCGGATGGGGTTAGGTGCTTGAAGCGGAGCGCGGCGGCCACCGCGATGGGCGCGAGGAGGAGGAACAGCGCGTTGGAGATCGCTAGGTGGTACGCCAGCTTGAGACGGGTCGGGCGGTGTCGCGGGTTTGAAATCGTGGAGGTGGTGGTTTCTTGGCTGGTCATGGTGGGAGCAACGTCGGCGAGCGGTGGTGTGAGGGGGGAGGAGGGCTTGGCCGGGGTCGTGCCGTTGGAGGTGGGGCAGGACGGTGGGACTTGTATATATAGGTGCGTGGCCGCCGTGTCCGCGCGGGGAAGACGAGAAGAAGGAGGTTCTAGGCGTGGCGTGGTCGGGCGAGCAGGTGGGTGCAACCACCGGAGCGACCATTAAGACGGCGGCGGCTAGGGAAGAGCAAGGGGTGGTGAGGGCGTTGGGAGGTCGCGCGGGGCTCCGTAGCGAGTAAATGCCGGACGCCGGGGCACGGCAGCGGCAGCGCTACCGCGCTGGCCTCGCGGCAAGTGGCGCTGCCTGTGCCTGCGGCGCGGTCCCGTACTCCCGTGCGCGCCCGGGTTTGGGACATGGGTGGCCTTTGGGAGTCGGCTCGGGCGGCGAACGAACAGATTGTTGTCTGTTTTGTTTTCCCCGCGTCCGCTTACCCATCCCGCCTACTTCTACCCGGCGAATCCTGCAGAAGGGAACTGAGCTTTTGGC
The DNA here is from genome assembly GCA_001602315.1 of Zoysia pacifica. NCBI lineage: Eukaryota > Viridiplantae > Streptophyta > Magnoliopsida > Poales > Poaceae > Zoysia > Zoysia pacifica. The sequence continues at coordinate 15,163 of BCLH01001894.1, forward strand.
CCGCGGAACACGAAACCGGAGACGTACGCGCGCCCGGCGGTTGCGTGTGTCCCGCGCCGCGTGCGGCGAGGAGACGCACGGCACGCACGTGCGGGCGCGGATGCACGAAACCACGGCGTCGTGATGCGTATCACCCCGGCTGGCCGGCCGACCGGCGCGCCGAGAGGGTTCTTCCGATTTCCGCTGGCGCCGTCCAGGAGCAGAGGAACCAAAACCAATCGTGTGCCAGCGACACTAGGGATGGCAATGGATCTGATTTGGATTGGGTTTTGTAAAAATGATTCAAAAAATTTACGGATGCAATTTCAGAATTGAACCCACATCTGAGGGACATTCGAACCCATCAGGTATCGAGCGGTATCGAGTCTTCATCGGATTTGCATTTTCTATTATAATTACATAAAAGATATCAGGTTTCGAGTGTGTGTCGAGTTCTCTATTATTATAAGAATAATAACGGGTCAGATTCAGGTTGCATGAAGCAAAAATCCACCAAACAAAGATGAATTCGGATCGGGTTCAGATCTGATGAAGGAAAAACCCGTATGACAGAGAAGAGTACAGGCGTAGTTTGGGACCCAATAAAGTATTTCGGTGTCCGACGGATCACTCGTGGGTGAGAGAAAAAACCCGACTCGCACTTCTTTTATTTGGGGTCAAGTACAGATGTCACCCACGGGTGAATAAATAAAGCCACACCTGCACCCGTCGGGTGCAAAACCCAACAATTACCTGAAACCTGAACCCAATTGCCATCCCTTAACGACACGAGCAAGCTGCGCGCTAGCTAGTTAACCCCAAATGATAAAGGGGTTGTTTGGCTTATTACAAATATGAGCCTTATCAAAATTTGAAGTTGCCAAATCGCGGACATTGCCAAAATAATAGTAATAAAATATTGTTTGGTTTGTAAATTTACTAAACTGTTGGCACATTAAGAGAAAGTAGATGTTTGGATTACAACTTTACCAAAATTTATCAATCTCACACCTATGACATGTGAGTCTCACATGTCATATAATTATTCTTTTTTTAAAAAATATAGTCAAATAACATCTTATTTTGTAGATTTAATTAAAAAAATTTAATAGTAAAAAATATCACGAATTGGATAAACGGTTTTAAAGATATCCTTGTTTAAAGTATGCTAATCAACAAATTTCGAAGTTTGTGCCAACCTTTGAGTAGCTGACACACATGGCATGGCAAATGTTTCTCTCACTTGCCAAATCGTTGGTGGGCATTTTCTTCGTCGCATGTACACCAATGTTGGCAACATTTTGTAGGTGGTCGGCGTCAAATTCTTGCGAGCTAACCAAACTTTGATGCCAATCCAAGTGATCACCAAATTTCATCAGTAGACCAAAGTTTAAAATGGTATTTGTTGGTCGAGAACCAAACACACCCAAATTCCTTCCGTGCTCAACTGCTCATTAGAAAACCAGAATTCTTCAGTGGCGGTTGCTACCAGCGCCACCACGACCACCACCAGCAGTGTACGTCGCCGTCGGCGGTACCAATCACCTTCGTTTCCTCCGTTTGACCTGGCTCCCCGGCGTGTCCCGCAGGAGTTAAGCCGCGACAGCGCCGCCACATGAGCCACCGCGCGCTTACCGAAACCCCGATCGATGATTTCCCATCGTCGTCGTCGCGAAGTCCTTAGCACACAGCTCAGCACAGTACAGTACAGTAGAGTGCACCACACGGAACACGCTTGACCTTGAGCCCTGCACTGTGAAGGCTCTCCTGGCTCCAGGCTTCCAGCCGCGCCAAGCTGCCTTCATTCAAGAACCGATCAACCACCGGCTCAGTGGACCGGCCGGCGGCGACACCGCGACAGATCGGGACAGACAAGCACCCGGCTAGTTTGAACGTTTTGTAAACCTTGCAGCATCGACCCAGCTTGCATGCTGCGGTTTGTGTCCTTCGTCAACCTGCAACTGTTTGCTCACGCATCGACAGAGAGCGACGAACCGCTGGCGTCCGGCCGGTCGTTCCATGATGCGAGCCGGACGAACGAAGAAGCGTCTCCTAGGGCCGGGCCTTCGCTGTGCGTACGCGTCCGGAGTAATGGCGGAGCTGCAGACCGCTCGCCTGGCATAGCTAGGCCCCCGTATCCTTTGACTGCACGTGGGCGTTGGACCTCGTCGTCGCCGCCGTCTTCCTCGCGCCCAACACCACCGGCTGAAGGGCACCTCCTCAACTAACCAAAATCAATGGCGCCCTGCCTGCCTGCGTGCCATCCAGCAAAACCATTCCGCAGCAGCCGCCATTGATTTCAGCAGATCGGCGTCGCATGCAGGCAGTCGCTCAGGTCGGCTACCTGCCGATCCAACGCTCCTGCCCTGCCTGCCAGCCACAGAAAAGGGAGATCGATCGATGCGTCGATCGGGCAGGAAGGAAGGTCCGGCGAGATCTTTTCTCGTTCGCCTTAAAGAATGCAGTTCAGCTGGGAGTCCACGTCGCGGCAAGAGGCACGAGCTGGTCGATCTACGTCGTCGTCGTCTCTCTCGCAGTCGCGGCGTTCGGCCGGCCACCTTCTTCCCAACTAAACCTCTTTATTGTTCCCGTTTCGATCGTGTTCAATCAACGGTTGGCTGGCTTTGGTCGTCATCTCGTGGCCTTTGTTGCTGCAGCGTGCTTGTTGCTGGGTTCGGTTCCAGGCGGACTCAAGGATCTATCCAGTGGATTGAAACGGGGGCTGACATAAATTTGCTCGTAATAATATATAATATGTGGCAGATTTTAAGAGAGACTACAAAATTGGATTTAATAAGTACTAATTAGAGAGTTTTAGGTTCTATTTGGATCCTCCCAATTTATAATAAATCAGTTTACATAAATCAGGTCGCTTCCAAACAGGGCACTTTATTGTTCAGTTAAGAAAAACTAGACCTACAATTTATTATAAACCTATAAACTACTCCGTCATAGCTTTTACCGGTTTATAAATTGCAAAAGACGTGTCGCTCTCCCAAAAAAATAATTAATCATTGTTATTACAACCATCACCTCCATTAGAAAAGGATGGACAAAAAGATTATTATACAATAAAAAAACTGAATTGTAGTATATATAAACTGAGCAATGCTACATCTACGCACATCATTTTACAAAATTGTTACGTACTACACCTAGTGAAAACGGCTCACAACTGAGAGGGAGGAGGTTGGGGAAAGCAGGACGGCAACACTCAGTTCGTAGGAGCTTCGTCTGATCCGTTCGTAGGTTCAGCATTTCTCGTATAAACCGGTCTCCACACATTCCACCTAGTTTCTTTTCATAAATTAATTTATATAAACTGCATCCATAAATCTATGAGATAATTGCTTATGTGACCTTATTTTGAAGTCTAATTATCAATTTGATCAACTTTGCTTATTTGATCCTACTTTTCGACTACGAATAGCCAATTTGACCTAAAACTTTGCTTACCCTTCTTTTTTAGCAAATGAAGATCAAATTAGCTATTTAAAGTACAAAAATAGAGTTAAAAAAGCAAAGTTAAAAAAGCGAGGTTAAATTGGCTATTAACCTTCAAAAGAGGGCAAAAAAGCAAATACCCCTAAATCGATTTATACTAAACTGTACAGATTCCAAACAAACCCATAAAAAACATAGTGTACAAACAGTTTTTAGGAACAATTACTGACATACTTATTTTTTGTTCACTCTGATTTGGAAATAAAGCATGTGACAGGTTTACATGTCTTCGTCTGGCTAGCACCTAAGGTTGGCCGTCACGTTTCCCTGTTATTTTTGCCATTTTTGCTGTTTCATTGTCAATCGTACACGACAAAACAAATACCACCATCCTTTGAGGTCAAGATTTGGAGATGTCACATTAACTGAAACATAAATGGGTCAAACGTGTCACCTCCTTTTGGTTAAAACCGTGACAAGTCTAGGCAACTCCCTTTTGGTAAAGACCAAAAACGTGACAACTCCAACAAGATACGACGGCTCGAAATGGTAGAAACTAGAAAGGTGATCCACACCAAGCTAGTAAACATATAACCAGCAAGGAATAACATGTCAACTGAGAAACGAGAATGTTCTAGCTGAAAGAGCATGAGTCACGTATACAGAGCACAATTACAAAGAACATCAAGTACTACCTCCATTCTAAAATATAAACATTTTTAAATTTAGATAAAGTCAAATTCATTTAATTTTTATTAATAATATATAGAAAATTATATAATTTTTAATATAAAAATATATATTTTATAAAAGCTTGTTTCCTGATGAACTTAAAAATATAATTTTTATATAATAAACATTATTAATTTTATATCATTAATGGTCAAAATAATAAAAATTTGATTAAACTTAAAATATTTATATTTTAAAACAGAGAGAATAATATCTTTGTACGGGTATGTAACGGGTGATACATAAAGTATGAGTGTGTAAAAACAGCCGGAATGTTGGAGACGATCCGTGAGCGGTACAATCCGATCAATTGTCCAGGCCGTGCCACTTTGGAGCTGGTATGAGCCCATGTCGGGGCTCAGCTTGGCCCCATCCGTTGGTCTGATGTGTTTGACAGCGTTTTTTTTATTAACTTATGTTATTATTTATATATTGTAAATACAATAAAAACAATTTCACTCGGATCGAACAATTCACATTTTTCAGTTTTTCTCAGCTCATATACTGTAGCTACAGTGCCACTACAGTGCATGAGCCGGAGCCGCTCAAGCCCAGCCAAACGGCCCCTAGACCTGTCCAGCGCTTCTGTCTGCGACAATCTCTCAACTCTGATATGAACTCTGGGCCTTTTTAGCGTGGCTCACGGGACTCCGGCTTGTGTGAGTCGGAAAAACTGTGAAATAAATTTTATTCGGCTCGGATAAAATATTTTATATAAACAAACAACATTTTTACTATATCTATAGGATGTGCTCGTTTTAAATTTTTATGGCTGTGGCTGGCTACAAATACTGTAGCAGCAAGTACAAAATACAATAATCTACAAAAATAACAGTAGCAGCCGCAAAAAAAATTATCTTATTCAAACACAACCACAATATATATAAACAGTAGTATAAGCCGGTAAAGAAAACTCCTGTCAAACACACCTTTCATATAAAGTCCTTCAAAAGGCCTGCCCGTATTTGAGGAAGCCGACACAAGCTTGGTGAAGTACGTATACACTATTTCCTTCGGAGCAGAGGTTGGTTTGTGTTCAAAATAAGCTTTGTTTGTCGTTTTTCAAATTCTGTTCCAGCCCCAGTTCATACTGGATGCACTCTGCTTTTCGTTCTCGCGATGAACGCGGGCGCTCGCGGTGGCCTTCGCGGCGATCATCTGCCGCTCGTGCTTTCAGAGCTTAACTGTAACAGCGGCGAGCTTGTGCAGGTGACGAAAGCAGCGACGCTGGCTCCTTTTGGATGGCAGAATTTTCATTGAAACACAGAAATTTCATAGAAAAACATAGAAAACAAGAAAAAAATCTCTCTTCCAAAGATAAGTCCTATTTGGCCAAATCCGTATTTGAGAGTGAAATACTTTCTCTGTTCCATAAAAAGATTATTTTTTGACATTTAAACTTCAAATTTGATCACTCGTCTCGTTCAAAAAATTTGTGAAAATATAATTTATTTTATTGTGAATTGTTTTATTATTAGAAATACTATAAATTTGATTTATTTGTTTTTATATTTGCAAATTTTTTTTAATAAGACGCGTAGTCAAATATGGTTTTTGAAAGTCAAAAAATAATCATTTTATAGGACGGAGGTAACATATCACATTACTAGCGAGTAGCAGTCAAATCTAATAAATGTGTCAATCCACAGATTTAAACATTTTAGGTCCAAGCAAGTAGCTGTCTAAGCCCAATCACAGTTAGACAGTTTTCACAAATACGGGGCCACATACCCATACGCCAAAGTACGGACGGAACTGTCAGAAAACGTCGGTAACGAAAACCAAAGGAATGAATTCGGAATCTTAGAGATGAATAAATTCGGACGGAATATAGCAAAATTGATCGGTAACCGGTATTAAATTGGAAACATCAACTTAATAAACTAACATAATAATATATCAATGAACACTTACAAGAATTGGTAAAATATCTATACAATGCACAGTTTACTGAATCTATATGTGATGAATTGCATCAATCAAATTTGAATTTCTGTAAAATCCACCAGAAATACCTGACGCCTTTGTCTCTAGCTCAGGGTTTAAAAAACTAGTGCCGGTTTTTAGTTTTTTAAACCGTTAAAAATCGATCGGCTACCCGTTAAAATCGAACGATTTATCTTTTTACTTACAGTACCATTACAGTTTTTAATATCTTTTTACTACAGTACCGTTACAGTTTTTAAGAAAAATTGATTGGTTTACTAAATCAAATCGTAATGAAAAAGTCAAAAACCAAGAAAAACTGCGCTAAGCCTCTCACTAGGGGTAAAAATCAGCTGGGAATGCCTCACCGCTGATGGCAAATGAACGCCCCAGTGCGAAGAGTGTTTATTGCGTGGAGTCCGAACAAAGTCAATGTGTACAGGTCCTACATTTACTTTCATCCATCTTCCCCAACCCACCTCGCGGTCTTCACTCGGCACCCTCACTTTTGGAGCCTCGACAACTGGGAATGGCCGCGGCTGCAAGAGGCTGCAGCGGCCGGAGCAGGGAGCCTGGGAGATCCTTCGCTGCTCAGTGGACTCCTCGACGTCCTCGTGCGCGTTGCCGGTGGCCTCAGATCTAGCTCCGGCGTCCTGCTTCCATGTTTACTGTTTCATTTAAACCGTTAAAATTAAAATTAGTTCGAATCGATTTAATAAAAACTGCGAAAATCGAAAAAATTGATTTAAACCCGCTTCAAATAAAAAATTTAAAATTTGAATAAACTGCTACAATAAACCAATCAATTTTTACGGTTGTAGATTTTAAAATTTAAAACATATGGGTTTCATCGGTTAATCGACCGATTTTATCGGTTTATCCACCTGTTTAACTGATTTTCGATATTCTGAATTTTTTTAAATTTTTAAAGTTTTGTAAAATTTTAAAACGAAAATCGATCGTCCAATAAAACTGAACCGAACCGATTTTATCAAAAATCATAAAAATCGATCGGTTTTAAACGGTTTTATAAACCTTGCCTGCTTCCTTCCTCTTCCTCTATCTCAGGTTCGCTCATATCCTGGATTCGAGTTGTTCTGCTCGCTCTTTACCGCATTCCAACAACGGGATAGAAAACGGGAGTTTCCCGCCTTAAAACGCGATTCCGATAAAACGGACGGAAAACTTTCTGAACGTTTTTGATCCCGCATCTCTTTTTCATTATCCCGTTTCCGTCCGGTTCCGCTTTTTTCCTTTCAATCCGAAAACGGTTGCAATAAAACGGGATACGGTTGCCGGGCGGGACGGGATCCTCCCGACCCGTTTTCAGCCCTACATACCCATGTGCCAAAAAAAACTACTAGTATTATTTTGAGAAATGACTGTTCGTTGATCACAATCCTTCGCCAATCACGAATTCCTGTTCGTTGTACATTCTAGCCAGCTTACAGCTGAGATCATGTAATGAAAGCACGTGCCTGTACGCATCTCGTGATCAGGGATTGGCCGTTTTTTTTTAAAAAAAAAAACTACAGAAACCGGTTAAACCGTTGGAAATTACTACAAATGTAAAATATCAAGTTTTAAAATAAAAGTCCATCGGTTTTTTTATTTACCACTCAATCAAAATTGATATTAAAAGTTAAATGTGTCAATATTTTAAAATTGAAAGAAATATATAAAAGTCTAAAAAAGACACTGAGGAAAAAATAAAATAACAAAACATCTGCAAAGTTCTCTACTACGAGGGGAGGAGTTGAGCTAATTGTTTGGCCCCAGCCATCCTCCTTATCCTTTTCTTCCTTGATCTTCACGAGTGAAATCGATGCAACTGAAAGCTGTATATATGCTTTTCACTTGTTTCATATTTTCCCAATTAATCAAAAGTATAAGTGTCCGCAGGCCCTTTTTTTTTGCACACCCCTCCCAAGCTATATATATTTTTTACTTCTATTACTTCTGTTTCAAAATATAAGTATTTTTAAGTTTTGATAAGATTAAACTCTTTTAACTTTTACTAATAATATCTATCAAATTACATAATTTCTAATGTAAAAATATATTTTATATAAAAGTTTCTTTTATAATGAATCTAAAAAATAAAATTTTTATATGACAAAATATTATTAGTTATATATTATTAATAAAATTCCAACGAAATAAATTTTCCACAACCATTTTCAATACCTGCGTGCTTGACCTTGACGTCTCTCGTCTAGTGTGGCCGCTGTTGCGTCCGGTCTCCGAGCACTCGCCGCACACTCCCGCACTGCTTACGGCTAGCTGCTGGAATTCCACGCCATGGTGAACGTACGTACTTGCGTGCGTACACGTACCCCGGCCGTCGCCATCCAGCGCACGTAAGCAGCGCCGTCGTCGGCGGCTGCTGGAGCTGGACCGAGCCGAGCCGCCGCGCGTGTAGGTCAGCGTCGGAAGACTCGGAGCTGGGCGTCGAGATTGGACGGGCGGATGAGCACTCGATCGGAGCCCTATATAAGGCCACGAGCTTAGCCTGTGTAGAGCACCTTCACTCATCCCACTACAAGAAGAACTCGATCGCTCACTCCAGCTAGCATCAATTTTCCGCCACCAGAAAGCCATGGCGGTGCTCGGCTTGCGTGCGCTCGCGGTAACGACCCTCCTCTTCGCCTTCGGGGCGGCCTTGGCGGCGGCGCAGTCGGCATCGAACGTCCGCGCGACGTACCACCTGTACAACCCGGCGCAGAACGGGTGGGACCTGAACCGCGTGAGCGCGTACTGCGCGACGTGGGACGCTAACAAGCCACTGGCGTGGCGGCAGAAGTACGGCTGGACGGCGTTCTGCGGGCCGGCGGGGCCCCGCGGCCGGGACGCCTGCGGCAAGTGCATCCGGGTAACCTAAACTGATCTTCCATGTCTCGACATATACAGGAGTAGCAGTCTCCTGCAATTCACTTCGACATGAAAAACAACCATCAGTGAACGAGCGCTTGGTTGGCTCGATCTGCGTAGGTGCGGAACCGGGCGACGGGCGCGTCGACGATAGCGAGGATCGTCGACCAGTGCAGCAACGGCGGGCTGGACCTGGACTTCGACACCGTGTTCAAGAAGATCGACACCAACGGGCAGGGGTACCAGATGGGCCACCTCAACGTCGACTACCAGTTCGTCGGCTGCTGAGCGAGCTGATGAGTTTGCAGCCCTATATGTGGTCGTGAAGTGTGTTGGTACGCGTACTAAAGAATAATACTCAGATGAGAGGCTGCATATGCAGGCCTGAATAATGTTACTGCTAATGAATAAAACCACGTTACAGTCAAGTGTTCAAATCATTTTCTTCCGTTTCTTGAATCAAAATTGAAATTCTAGCGCTCAAATCATTTTTTGTAATTTCAAAACACAGTATAGAAAAGCACAAACTACGAAACTTTATCAAGGCCTTGTGAAATAAGTACTTCATCAGTTAAGTTGTTTTGGGTTCGGATACAGAAATTAAAAAAATTGAAAAAAGTGAAATATTATGAAAACAAGAGGAAGAGGGAGATAGATAGAGTGGAGATGTATTAAGAAGAGAAAAAAAATTATCTTAAAGAGTGAGAACAACTTATAATTTGGAGAATTTTGAAAATTACAGTGTGACTTAGGCCTCCTCTTAAATGCTAGAATTTAATATGAATTTCACAGAAAAAATATAAAAAATAGAAAAAATTCTTACGTTCAAAGGAGACATTATAATTTTACAGAAAAAACATAAAAAGAAAAAAAAATTCTACGTTTCAAAAGAGACCTTTGAGAATTTGGAACCGAGAGAGTAATCAGATATACGACATCTCGGATGGTGTGGCCACGCTTCACCAGCCTCCAGAATCACTTAATCAGTCAACTTACGGAGCCAGAGACGCAGACAGGGCCGGTGCTGCAGCACCGGGTCCCATGTCCATTCTTAAAAACAAGCAAAAGTAAGCTTAAAAACATCTAAATTTTATTTTTCACCTCTTAAAAACAAGCAAAAGTAAACTTAAAAACATCTAAATTTTATTTAAATTTATTTGTTTTAGCATCTGTCTATAGATTTGAGATTATCTCTGCTCCGCCACTGTACGAAGCCGTATACGCGCAAGCGGTACTCGTAACACATGACACGACGACTGACTAGAGCCCGCGGCGATTCGTCACCCCGCACATGCGTAAACAGCGATCGCCACTGTTCCTTGTCCCGGCCGAGCTGGAAACTTCGTTCAGTTCCGGCACTTTGTGCAGACGGCAGAGCAGCACCGACGAACAGTTTCAGTTTTGTTCAGGCACTCGCCAGATGCGTTGTGTGCTGGCGTCTCGACCGGGTAGGCCGAGCGAGACTCGTACTCGCTGGTTGGACTTTGGTGTGGAAAGTCCTGGCAGATCGTGGAAGAAGGGATTGAGATTACGCTGAACGATTCAGAGCACGACGAGGACATCTTCTAATAGTTCTAAGAACAAATCAATGGCCATTATACAGTTACGCATGCACTCCAACTTACTAGTAGTAGTTTATCCTGAAAATTTTACTGTACCTGTTTATTGTGACGACAGATGAGTTGTTGCTCGTTCGAGTGAAATGAACAAATCATAAAACGACATGAAGTGTACAACTGACAGTATTTAGTTTTGAATCTCCAGCTACACTGTCAGCCTATTCGTTGTACTGTATAGATTTGCCCACCAAAACCAATTCATCTAAGTCAATTCCAGTTGCTAGCAGCATGCCATACCTTTCTCTAAGCGAGTTAAGCAACATCCATAAATGTAGTACCAATCTTCTTATCCCAACCTAGCCACACGCAGCACAAGCAGAGAATAAACTTCCACTGACAACTTCTCAGCTCAGCAAGCAGGCTAGCAGCTAATCCAAGAACTCTTCATTTTTTTCGTCCAGTTATAACCATATGTCCATCTTATCATGATGGCCCTTTCGTTTACACTTTGCGCAGAACACAACGAATAAGATCACCTCACTACATACTACAGAGCAAAACTGCGGTTCCAGAAGCCCTCGTTCGCACCTTCTTGCCTCCTCCTACCCGTGGATATTGCACTGTTGCAAAAACGGGTTATCGTAGTTAAGGTGTCTGTTCCAGTAGTCTCTGTACCTCGGTACAGACACCTCCAGCCAGGGTTTGAGTTTCCCGCTGTAGTGGATGACAGCGGCGCTCTCGATCTCCTCTCTTCCTACGTTTGTGTTGTGGCCAAGCCCTTCGACGTGCCATCGGTGGTCGAGAGGCACTGTTTGATTGTAGAAGACAAGTTGGCCCAGTGGCAAGCTCCCGGCCTTCCATAATCTCCGCTTTTTACCCTGAAGTTGGGAATAAAAGATCAGTACACAAGGCGTTGATACACAGATAAAAAGGCATATGAATACTAAATGTGAAAGGAGTTGTTCACTAAAATAATTCATGTCATGTAAAAGAAACACATTTTCCACTTACCATCTGAAACCATTTATGGTAAGTTGCAGTCAAGCCCTGTCTGCGCCATTCGTTAAGGTCAAATATATTCATCCCAAATGAGAACACACAAGCCTTTGCATCAAATTTATTGGAGATTCTCGGATCAGAAAAATCAACAATTCTGTCCAATTGACGGTAACCGTCACCAGAACTGCATGTCTCAACAGCACCAATTACTTTCCCCTTCATATCTATATCCCACAAGCTACTCAAGTCTTTTTGGACTACCACATCGTGGTCCAGGAGTAGAACCTTGCTCAAAGAATGGAAAACTTCTGGTAAATAAAAGCGCAAATGGTTGAGTGCAGAAGTGTATCGCAGATCTTGAATGCCCTTCTCTTTAAATCTGGAACTGAAATCACCGGGCAGCCATTTAAAATTCTCCAGACTTTCCACTTGGACTGTGGCTGGAAGTGGTGGATTTGTCAGAAACCACATCTTCATTGCGGGAAAGTTCAAGGAATCAGTCACAATATGGAACATTATCATTCTTGGATCCTGCCAGACAAAACAAGATGACTTAAAAGAAACTTCTAAGACATAAATATACAACAGAATAAATCCCACTGAACATGTTACACAAATATCTCATTATTCAGAACTTGGTTTCATACTTCTTTCAAGCACATAGCACCATTTCATCATACACCACGAATAACAAATTTCGAAAAATCAATATTCATCAGATGTGTCCCTTGAAGTTGCGAAGAAAAACCAAATATTTAAGAAATATACCCATACAGAAATATGCATAAAAACTATATACAGCAACGATTTCCACTCAAAACCTTGCTAACATTACAGATGAATAAGCTAGGTTACGAATTTGTATAACTGCAAAGCGTACTAACTCCTAGTTAAGCATGTTATGCACTACTGCTCCACGAGTCTTACCTTCGACGCCGCAACTGTAGAATTGACAACAACTGCACTTGCAAGAACACTGTCTGAGAAGAGTGCATAGTGATAGTAGCCGTCCATCTGCTGGTTGTTTCTTTCAGGGAATTCACGTTCTGTAGGATCTAACGAAAAGTATTCTGTGGTGAGTCGCATTGCTAGACAGTGATGGCCTTTAGGTAGTGTCCTCACAGCAACCTGCTCAAGGAACGAAGATTCACTCTGATGGGCTCTGACCAGATCCTCAGTGTTGTGTGTCATTGCACGAAGCTTCGATGTCATCTGACAGCAACGTGGGTAGGTCCTCTGAGCTTTGGATATGGTCATTTCCATCGCCTTCATTTTCTGCAGAACACTGCATGGTGTTTTTTTTTTAAAAAAAAAAAAATCTTAATAACAGAACCGGTTTCTTCCATCAAACAACTGCATAACTGAATAGAACTACTACTTAATAACCACCACAAAAAAGATTACCTCCGTGGTACATGAGAATCCCCACTTGAGCGACTTATCGCCCTTCCTATCTCTTTCATCCTCAATTTCAGTTCCCGGACTAAATGTGCACTTCCTTGTGGAGAAGCGAAATGCAGGTACGCCTTAGCCATAATCAGCTGGTCCTGCATCATCCATATCATCTCTTTAGTGTCTGGGGGAGATTTAGATATCCCTTCATCTTCTTCGGCAGCAGCGATCTCATCATTTTGCCCGTCTATCTGCAGAAACAAAAGTTCACAGGCGTCAACATCTTTGAGGTGCATACACAAGTTGAATGAACGAGCCTAATTAAATCTAGTAAACATAACGACGTTATATTCTTCGAAAACAAAACAAATACCAGAACGATTTTGCGGAGGACAATGAATCGCCCAAAACACTACACTGTACCTTTTTCTTTTGACAAAGAGTTGCGCTGCTTTCATGGTGGACCAAGGAAAGCGCTTACATTTCAGACCAGATTGCATCACAGAGAAAACAAAGAAATGCAGCACCTGTACGTCACTCTTGTAAAGCAAACAGAAGCTAGCGAATTCTTCATCCCCGCAAGAATAGCCATCCAACACTACTTCGAGAGATCAAAAACAAAGAGAGAAAAAAAAATACCTCTTCAGCGACGCCGCTCAGCCTCCGAGCTTCCGCGCCCCGTCCCTGCAAGAGGAGCCGCGGAACCCACTTTTGTAAATAATTTTTTTTAAAAAGAAAAACCGACGGGATCGACGGAACCAGAGCATGCAGACGGAAACGGCACTCGCCGTGTTCTTCGCCGCGGCTTCCTAACCGTCAGAAAGAAACGGAGGCAGGGTCGGGACGGCTGCTCACCTGCTCCACCGACACCCAGACGGCGGGCTCCCCAGCTGCGCGCTCAAGCTCCCTGCCACCTGCAAGCAAGCACATGTACTTACTAAACCCGCCCTCCGAAACCCAATTGGCTCCGGTGATCGCCAGCGTCTGGCGTCGTGGCGCGTCGATCGACGGGGTGTTGTACAGGGGACTCACCGGTGCGGGGGCAGGGCGCGCGCGCGCGGGAGTCCGGGAGGTGGAGGAGCGCGAAGACGAGGCCGCTCGCCGTCGCGAGCAGCAGCAGCCGCAGCGCCAGCGCCAGCGCGTCCCGTCCGCGGTCTGCCGCCCTCATCGTGGCCTCCGCCGCCGCAACAAGCCAGCTGCCGCCACCTTGGCCCATGCTTCCGGGAGTGGGGTGAGTCAGTGGGAAAGCGAGCGCAGGTGACGGAAGGAAGGAAGGGGAGGACACGGAGCGGCGCTGGTGGTCACCCGCGCGTGGGCCCATCCGGGAGGAGGTGGCGGGACGCGGCTTTCGTGGGGCGGACGGGTGTCAGTCACGACGCGCTTCTGGAAATCAGCTTTTCCTTTTTGATCTTGTCACCTTTTCCTTTTATATTTTTTTTCTTTTTAGGCTGAACGTAGAAATTTTAAAACAATTTTACAGAATTTCATATGAATTAATTTAATTTCACAGGGAAAAATTGTAGAAACAAAAATTCCCCGCATTTCAACCGGGATCTTAACTTTTTGTTCAATTTTACTCCATAAAACACGGATTGATTTGCTGATTTCGAAGAGAACACGCCGTGTTTTTTTTTTTCGCAAGAACAGTCCAAGGTTGATAACGTTGATTAATACTAGGCCTGTCCGTCACGTGCGGGCCACTCCGCTCAGATTCGGGGGGGAGTCGTTATCGTGTTCCGTACCTTCCGTCCCGGGCCAAGTAAAGTAATCCGGGCTCATTAGCGGCTGAGCCCCCGGGACAAGACTGGCTAAGCACAGCCCACAGGTTAATAATGATAGGGACTCGCGTTGCGGAGGACAGGACAGAGTCAGTCACGTGTCCAGCACACGGCCAAAACTAGGGGACGGAACCACGGGCCGTGTCCCGCTTATCGTGTCACGGAGGAGTACGTGCAATCTCCGTTGCTGGAGTGCGCGGAATCGATGGGTTCCTTGGACGCGGTGGCGGGTGGCCGGAGTACGAGGACGTCCGGCGCAGGATCCGCCGCGGCGTCGGTCGGCCGGGTCACCGCCGCGCCCGTACGGCGGCGGCGGCGCGCGCGGTGCGGCAGGACAACGGATCTCGGATCCTCTGCGACTGCGACTTTGAGTGAACGTCGTACGGTCAGCGGCGCTGGGCAAACCAGCCACAGTCGGGCACACAGACAGCCAGTGCCACGTCCTGCTTTCTTTGCTTCCTCCAGATGCAGCTCACGTCACAAAAGGTGAGCACGCCTCGTCGTCCTCGTCCTGCGCAGCGACGTTGCGAACGGTTACAAACTCACGTGGAATCTCTGGCAGCAGAGGCCAGTACGTAGTGCGCTTACTCAGCTCGGCATCTTCTTCCTCGTCGCTCGAGCAGCCCGCCCGAGCCTAGCTTGGCATACAGCGCCTCGTCTCACTGTCTAAGGTTTTGTTTGGTATAGATTTTTAAAAAATAGTTTTTTTTAAAAAATAATTTCTTTAAAAAAAGATTTTTTAAAAAAGTATTTTTAAATTTTTTGGTAAAACAATTTTTTATTATGATTTTAATATGTAAATGAGTGAAGAATCTATAAAAAGTACTATTTTTAAGTGTTTTTTTCTTCTAATATAAATTAGAAAAATGTTTTTCGATGAGTGAATTTAAAAACACTTCTTGTAAAATTGTTTAATGAATATTTTGTAAAATCCGAAGTAAAAGCAACTTGAAAATCTATACCAAACGGAGCCTCTCATGGTCTTTCACGTCTTCTGTCTCGGCTAGCATTGTAATATAGTACAAACAACTAGGCACCTAAATTCTGAGCTAGGCTCGGCTCCCATGCAAAACTAACATTATGACATGCATTGAAGTTCTGTTTAGAATTTCAAATGAATTTTATAAGACTTTCATCAATCTCACATGAAGAAACTATATAAAATTAGAAAAATTACTGCATTCCAAACGAAGCTTAATTCTGTCTGCAGATGTACTTAATGCATTCCAAACTATATTTAGCTTTCTCTCTCTCTTCTAAAGATCGTCCGTTCAACGAACTATAACGACGTTGCAGCGGACACCGCTCCATTTATACTTGCGGCTGCATGCATCTCCCCCACGGTACAAATAGACGCGCGCGGCACCGTCTCCCTCCGCCGCCACCGCCACCGCCATCAGCCAGCCAGCCAGCCGGCCATTCGTCCGTCCTCTCATCTCGGCCACATAGCTCCCTCCCCCACTACATCAACATCTAGCCCGGGCGGTCGAGATGGAGGCGAGGACGGCGGCTTGGCTGTGCTGCCTGCTGCTCCTGGCGGCGGCGTCAGCTCCGCGGGCGGCGGCGCAGGACACCAGGTGCATGGGCCAGTGCACGCCCAACTGCCTGCCCGGGTGGTCGCCTGATCGCTGCCGCAACGAGTGCCAGATCCTGTGCAGCCACCCCATGGACGTCGTCCCATGTAAGTACTTACTCATCGTCTTCGCATGCGTCGATGATCATCGCATCGATATTCGACACCACCTGAAACGTTCTCATCGTGTTCATGCATATATGGATTCATGCATGGATGAGCTCTAATTACGTGGTATATTCTGATGACGACGAGCAGTTGATCAACCCTTCGACGCGGGCGCTCCGAGTGACTCGCCGGGACCGGTGATGGAGGTGATGCCATCACAGCTGCCGGCAGGAGTGCTGCCTGTGCCCGGCAGGAAGCTGATCAAGCCAGCCAATTAACGGAGGATCGAACAACCAAGAACTAGTAGCCGTGGCACAGCACCGAAGCTGCAAAGCTGCTCCTGTTTTATTTATATCAATGTTTCACTCCAATCCGCGTGTGGTCGGCCAATTAACCTTTATGTAAAAAAATTTGAAAACAAAATTGAGTTGCGATGATTCTATATATCTTGAAGATCATTTTGTCCCAGCGTACGTGAATAGTCTGTGTGACTTCGCGGGCCAAATTCTTTGCAAAACACACATTACACATCATGCAGGCACTCACATATAATCGCATATACTCCGTATGTATGAGGATATGCCCCTAAGAACACACGCTGACAAACCCCACTCTTATGAGTACGCCTACGAGAAACTAGTCATCTGTATGCATATTTCTCAGAGTCAATTGGGACGACGCCTACCGGAGTACTGGAGGAAAAAAAATACTCTCTCTATTTCAAAATAAATGTCTTTTTAGATTTTTAAACATTTGACTTTGATCATTTGTTTTATTCAAAAAATTTACGAAAATACTATTTATTTTATTGTGAAATGATTTATTGTTATAAGTACTTTAACCGTATCTTGTTTATTTTTGTATTTTCGTAAAGTTTTTAATAAAACAAATGGTCAAATGTTGATTTTAAAAGTCAAAATGTCACTTATTTTAGGACGGATGGAGTAGATATTAACTCAACATGCTGAATTTGAAATTTGAAACATGCACGGCTGTGGGCAGGTTCCATCACTTCATCTTGTTAGCTAATAGCTACCTATGCGTTTAAAATGTTGTTGTTCTAATTTTGTTCAAATTAAGTCAAGCGACTATCTATTTTTAGCCATCAAATTCTAAAAAAATTGTATAGTTAATCACATGCCAATTAGATACAATAGTATCAAAGTCTTATCATGATGATATAAAAAACATAATTTATTTGCGTTGAATTTTAGATTTTTTTAGAAAATTAATGGTTAAAAATAAGCATGTTTGTTTGGTTTTGATCAAATTTTTATGAATCGTCTATTTGCATGAATCTCGAGAAAAAATGGTTTTTTTACTTTTTGAGAGGTAAAAGTACTAAAATAATTAATAATATTATAATATTTAAATTAGAAGAGAATGAACATGTTATTATGTTATGAAAAATTGTATGCGTATGCGTTGTATATTAGGTACTCCGTTCCACTGTATCTGACGTTTTAGCGTTTGAATTTTGTCCCATATCAACAGACATTCTCGCGACGCAAGGCCACCGCAAACGCGTCTCTGCTCCAAAGTAAATGCGCCCGACAGCAGTGCTTGCAACTTGCGCACTCAAGTCATCCCTCGTTTCGTGAGCTTACATCGGATATGACGACCCAACTGAGCAATTGACGAGGGCCACGGAGTCCCGCGGCACTGCACGCAGCTCGGTGGCGGCGGCCCCTCCGCGAGCAGCTCGCCGGTGGCCTTCGTCGCCCCGCCATGAGCAGCTCGCCGGCCGCTCTCGTGTCGCCCAGGGTCAGTGCGTCGCCGGCGGCCTTCGTCGCCCCACCGCGAGCAGCTCGCCGGTCTCTCTTGCGTCGCCCAGAGCCAGTGCGTCGCCGGCGGCCTTCCTAATCTCGACGCGAGCACGCCGGTCTCTCTTGCGTTGCCCAGGGCCAGTGCGTTGCCAGTGGCCTTCGTCGCCCCGCCGCGAGCAGTTCGCCGACATCCCTCGCGTCGCCCCGCCACGAGCAGTTCGCCGGCCTCCCTCGCGTTGCCAGCGGAACTCGGCAAGGGCGAGGAGCGACGGCACGCCGCCGTGGAACTCAGCAAGGGCGAGGAGCGACGACGCGCGGTTGCGGAGCTTGGTGAGCATGCACGCGGAGGAGGAAGATGTCGTCGTCGAGGAAGAGGAAGCTGTCGTCCTCGTCTCCGTATCGACGGCGGTCGATGCAGCAGATCTGGGGGAGCAATTTCTTAGGAGGCTCCGGTTGTGCGTTGGGAAGTGAACTAAGGGTAGCAGGGTAATTTCACGGATGCCTTGGGCTGTGCGATTCTCTCCGACGACACTTGAATGGGACGGAGGTAGCAAGTGACTATTTTAAATTTTGTGAGAGACATTGTATAGATTATTTTTTTAAAAAAAAAATCGACGCGATTCAGGTTTCACTTTTTAAGAGGTAAAAGAAGAAAAGATGGTCCATTTTAACGGAACTCTTATATTGGTTTTTTTTTTTTGAGATTATATGACCTGGCCAATTTCTATTTTCTTGGATTGTAGTTCTATTTATGTACCTGAGAGGTTATCGCTACACTGTTTCTTCCGTGTGTGGCTGACTGGCTGCATGCTATTGTGGCCCTTTCTCACCTCTTTTTTTAGCAAGCCGTGTCACGCCCGTCACACGATATAAATAGAGACATACCATGGACAAGTCGTCGTCTTCCTCCGGACGACCGACTCGACCTCCCCTCGGTCCCATCTCTCCGTCCCCATATCCATCACCATCAGCTGGCAGGAGCTAACAACCATTCAAGGATGGAGGCCATGGGACTGAGGAGGGTGCAGGTACAGGCAGCGGCCGTGCTGATCACGTGCTGCCTCCTAGTACTGGCGACGGCTCCGCCGGCGGCGGCGGCGGCGGCGCAAGACCCGTTCACGTTCCGCTGCTTCCTGAACTGCTTCAAGAAGTCTTGCCCCCAGTACCACAAGTCCGACATCGAGTGCTTGTTCCTTTGCGACCAGTTCTGCGGTACGTACGTTCGTTCAGCCTCTCTCGATCGTCACATGCATGGACCGATCGACACTGATTAATTATTTATACACTGATCGTCACATGCATCGATCGATCTTCTTCTTCTACGCCTGATCGATCTGATCTTGTGCAATTCTGCAATGGAGGCGATAATATGGTCGTTTCGAAGAACTCGGCGGGCGCCACAGCAATTCCGCAGCTGCCGGCCGGTGGAGGAGTGCCGCCCGTGGCATCTAGGAAACTCGAGCCGGCCAACGGTGGGTCGCCGAAAAACTGACGACGGATTATACGTACAGCACCAAACCTAGACACATTCAAGCTGCTGCCGCTCCTGTTATATGTGTATATGTACTCACACCGATCTTTGTGGGCTGCCAATCTTCATATCAAAATTGAACTCTGAGAAAATTCAGTCTGTTCAGCCTTCACAGATGGTCGATCATTTGTGTAATGAGAAGTGGTTCAGTGCTTTCTAAGAGAAGACGTCCGCTATTCTTTGCTGAATCATCGTTGTGGCGGGGATCAGGCATCCCTAAATGAAAGTAGTGAAGAAATACGAATCCAAAGCGTTCTGACATCCTCCGGTTTTCTCAAATTCTAAGTCGTTATTACTTTTCAATACATATTTTTCTTTTCTTAATAGTTTTTCATCTCTATCTCTCCTCCTCACATGGTGTATATACCACATTTTTACTCTTTACATCAAATCTAAAATGACAATTTGAAACAGAGGAAATACTTTATTCCCTCAAGTTTGGCTCATGTCCAAATAAGCACTAAACTAAATTTTGTTTTACTTTACCTCTATATTTACCAAATCGTTTCATTTTTCTCTCCAATAAACAAATATAGAGTACTTCTGGTTAAGAGCAAGCGCAATGTTTAGAGACGCCAGCGGTCCTTACGGTGGAACCAGACGTAGGTGGCAAGAGTTATTACCAGCTTGCACAGCATGCCGTCCACAGCAAATTTGATGAGTGAGTATAAAAAAAGTAAGCCATCCCCAATCTTCAGCGAGTCCTGCGCGCATGACAATGTAAATATTAGTTTTGAATTGCTTATGGTCAGGCAGTATACATATAGGTGGCTTTTGCATTTAATGGTATAAAGACTAGTTTCACAATGAGTGTAGCTGAGCAATATAATTTTATTTATTGTATAAGTACCACTTTTAAGTACATTGTGGTTAACCTATAGTGACATGAGTAAGGTCAAGGCAATCTTACCCGGACACACACATGCATTTCCATGGTGGTGCTAGTCATCCTCGTCGATCTCTAGCCAAGAGTTTATCGTAATCGCTCTACTTTCCCCGGCATGATGGCATAGTCATCCTTGTCCATCTCCACCTAAGAATTTGCTCTAGTCTCTGCTTTAGTGTCACTGTTATTATCTGTCTAAATTACCTATGTCTACTTGCGTCATCAAAACCACATTAACTTGAGTCTAAGTTAGCAAAACCGCTTTGGTTAAACAAATAAAGAACAGAGGTAACAGCGAGTCAGCAACCACCCCTCGCGGGCGGGCCGGCCGGCCCCCAGCCCTGCCCCCCACCGCAACAGCAGCAACTGGCTGGAGCTGAGCCCACCCACAACAGCCCGGTGCCCGGCAGTTGAGACGAGACGTCTTGCGCGCACGTACGCCGCCAGTTCGTCGGCGGCCGGTGGGGGCAGGGCCGTGCACATTAATTAATCGCGGCGAACGCGTGTGCAGGCCAGACCGCCAGAGCTCGCGCGCACTGCCGGCGTCGCACGTCTCGTCCACCGACCCTAGCCGCCGGTCTCCAAGGCCAACCGCCGCGCACGCGCGCGTCGCCGTCGCGCCTCGCACTCCCACACGGTGAGCCCGTCCTGCCTGCAGCTCTATCGCGCGCGCGGCTCCTCGACGCCCCCACGGAGGCGATCGAGCTGTCGTACCCATCTGAGACATTGCCTGACCACCGAATCAATCTCTGAAACATTAATTAATGCGCACGTACATCATAATATATATTAAGTAATACTATATATATTGTCTAAAAAAATCTTACATCTAAGACTTAGATTATTAACCACTGCATAGACATTCTCATACAGTTATTACATAAAAGAAAAAAAAAGCAAAAATCACAGATAAACTTGCGCGCAAAAGATCTTACTTATCACCATCGAAGCCAGCAACATCTTCTTCATCAAAGCGATAACAGCAAGAGTGAGCACAAAAGTACTCAGCAAATTCTAACCCCGTACTTAACTGTATTCATGCTTACGAGGCCATCAAGTAGAAGCCAAGGTTTCCTTTTTACGAAAAACATTTTTATGCAGGCTTTTCTACATAGAAGTTTTTAAAACGGAGATGAAAATTTACCTACTCTATCAGTATTTTAAAGGTTGGACCTGAGAGAGTAGTCACTTTTTTCGCCAGTTCTCAAATTTTAACTCGATGGGTTTACACTAACCCAACCAAATACTTTTTAAAAACACGGGTAGCTACACCTACTCACACCATTAAAAAAATGATCAAGACTAATCATTGTGAGCCCAAGCTGTAGGGTGTCAATACTGTGACAACGTCCATTCCGAATAGATTATACACTCTACATAGGTTGTATATTGTACTCACAGACTATGCTCTTTTTGATTAACAGAGTCACATAAAGTTTATTTCAATACACACTAAAGTGTCCACAAAGTCCGCTCAAGATACAAATAAGGTCGTCTCTCGGAGTTTTCCATGTCACTGATGATATGATAGCACATTCTCATAATCAGACCATAGGTTTAGATCATTCACGTCCTCTTTTTGGATCCCACACAGATGGGTAATTATAAAAACCAGAGGGCTATACCGGTGAGCAATACGATCCCATGACGCGAGCTATTGCTATAATCGAAGATCAGACCGTGAGTATCTCATGTCTGCTCTTGCGACTTGTGTACCACTCGACAGCCTTAGAGGTCACAGTGGACGACCAAAGGGGTGGACTGAGTTCTGCCTAGACAGGTTATGTGGTTGCATGAAATCACTACGTTGAGATCCGATGAACCGGTCCTTATATGACAGGGACGACGCTCGTTCACGGCAGGTAGACCAGTCCGAAGCCTACACACAGCACACAGCTCTAAGAGCCCGCCGCATAACCAAAAATATTATTCCTTCCCATCACTTATCACCAGTTTTTACTAAGTTTCATCCCACTTTATTTGACACACCTCTCTAAACTCTTGTAACTCGTTTAATAAATGATGGTTATGTATATTGAATGATGAAGCATGGCTTTACGTGAGTATTCCTAAGCATTTTAGTTTTAAACATATAGCTACGAACATGCAAGTATACGGGTTCTATAGGTGCATAGCGAAAAACTAGTAGCAAAATAGCCAAGGAATTAAGACTTTGACTTTGTAAGCGTCCTCAGGTTCTTCCTCATACTCCAGATCGTCGGTCTCTTCGTCTCCGAGCACTTCGTCGTCTACACGAGAAAATGATAGAAAGTAAATAAATAAATTTATACGGAAAAGAATATAAAACGAGAATCGACTAAACACCAAATTAACAGAAGGTTTTCGGAGTGGTGAGTGACTTTATAAGGTAAGGCTCGAGTTTATGGTTCTAACGGTGCAAAGATCTCGATAAATAGAGGTGATATGTGATAATAGTGGTAAAAATAAGATGTGGGGGTCTTTTTATAATTTCTAAAAGTTGGAGGACTAATGTGAAAATTTGTGGTGACAAAAAGGGCTCACTAAGTGGGTTTTTAATATGTAGGGGTGTATTTGTAAAGTGGAGATTTTTTTTGAATTTTTAGGAATTTATTTGGACTAAAAATAGGTTAGGAATAAATTTTTGTATGCAGTGAAGTGGGTGACCGTAGCAATTTCGACTGTGTGGCTGACGTGTGGGCCCGGGCCCCACTAGTCAGCGAGCGCGGGGCAGCCACCGGTTGCCGCGTGGGCTGCCCCACGGCCACGTGGCCAAGTGGATTGGAGG
>BCLH01001894.1:39245-53039 GCA_001602315.1 Zoysia pacifica
ATCCGCGCGCGGGTGCGGCCCGGCCGGGAAAAGAAAGGGGAGGAGGCGGTGCGGCTGGGCCGGGAGTGGGAGGCGAGATTTGGTTTTTCTTTTTTCTTTTTTGAAAGCGACTTCAAATTCAAATAAATCAAATAAATTTGAATAAATTTTGATAATTCTGAAAAAGAAAATTTCACTCAAGCACTTATCAAAATTCGAATTTTAAATTTTAAATTTTCTTTTTTGAATTTATCCATTATATGAGATTTTTTCATTAAAATAAAAATAAAAGAGAGGTGTAGAAAATAGAAAATTAATAGAGGGTTTTATTATTTAGTTGAAATTTTGAGGGTATCCCCGCGATAGCGCCGCCGGATCCGCCCGCGATAGCGCCTATCCGGTTCCCGGTGGTCCGGTGCTACTTGTTGTGACAGATGCCCGGCGCCGTCCGTTGCTCGCCGCCTGGCGGCCTGAGAGGGTCAGGCGCGGTGGGCTTAATAATCCCGTGAGCTGTGCTGGCCGGGGTCGATCGTCGTCATCCTAGCGAGCGACCTAGGATGGAGGACGACGGGGCGCCATCGTCGCATCACGTACACTTGCTTACCTTACCTTCTGCCGGCTCGCCGGCTGGCCAGTCGACGTGGCGTGGCTCACCCTACGATAGAACTTTTATCAGTGAGACAACAGAGGTTTCTAAAGGATATGACCAATGCCTGAACCATGAGCGATACCCGTGACACGATTATACGATGAAACCGTCAGATATGACTAATGACTATACAAAACCAAGCTGTAGTTTGCACGCTAGCCCAAGCTAAGCCTTAATGCCTGGCCGGTAGCTCGGATCACCGTTGTCAGCCACCTTCCCTATCGTCGACCACCATTGTCTTACTAGTAATCTTAGTAGCGCGTAAAAGCTAAGGTGGCACCTTTATTCTTTCAATCTATCGCATTGAGAGTTTAAGTTTCAAACTCATGTTGTCGATCTAGATTGGTTCGATCACTTTCATACTCAGCATAATTTCATCCTCAGTAATAGCTACTCCTACCCAGCTAGCTTCTCCCACAAATGAAAAAGGTTCTGTGTCTACATAGATACAGGTGAACTGTTGTTACTCATGAGAGAGAGAGAGAGAGAGAGAGAGAGAGAGAGATGGGACTGTTCATCCGATTGTCCCCTAGCTCAATCAATCGATCAACTGAAATAAAAAGACTGGAAATTTCCTTATGTACTACAGTACCAGAGAAATAATAATAGCAAGCTCATGAAATGGGTGATCAAGTGCAAATTATAGTTGATGGTATACATATTGTGCTGGTAGCGAGTCATGCATGGTGGTGTGGTCAGGGTCGTAACCGCCGTATGGACATGATCTTTCATTCATTTATTCATCAGTTGGTGATGATTGACCACGAGGATGCGACCGATCGGACACGTCTACACCATATTTTAGCGCTGAATTACACGAGTACTATATTCGATCTTACCTGCCGTAGTTCCTAAGGACAAGTTATCCCTACAACCATTTCTCGATTATTTTCCTACGGATTTGCTCTGATTTGTTTCAGGCGTAAACACATTTAAAATCAGATCGGTCAGCGTGTGTCGTGTGGTACGTGCATGCAAGAACATACTACTAGTATGAAACATTCACACGTGCCTCCGCATTGTTGTTCGTCTTAGAGACATCGTGAGTTTCTTTTTTAGCTGTGAGATATCATTAAGGTACTTGTTTATCAGCTTCGAGCTATCATCAAGGAGATCACTAATATTTTAGTATTATATCACTTGGGTTTATTGATCATATAGTCTGGTGGTACAAATTTTATAATTAGGACGCAAGCGCGTGTTTGAAATTTCTCTTTCTTTCTTCCCGGTGAGTTCTGCATACAATGACACAAGAGAATCCGATTCAGTGTTTTGCTTTGTTGCACTGCTCTAAATTTATACCAGCACATTTAGTACTCCTTCCAATATTCAAAGATTCTATTATATCCTTACGAAAATTTGAAGCATATTTAGTTTTTCCTTTTTGCAATAGCTTTATTTATCTATATATATCCGTCAGATAAACAATTTGTAATTGCTCGAAGTTAGCTGAAGTGGAGCAGTAACGTTTCCAACAGCTGACCCAACAACTGTTTAAACTGCACGGCATTCCACTGCGGCCAATTGAATTTCAGGCGTGATCAAGGCTTAACTATATTCAGCAAGCGAACTAATCCATAGGCTTGAGCCATCAAACCCAGGTGATTAACTTCAGTGACAGATAACCTATTTCCTGAAGAAAATTTGCCAACAAATTAGGTGTCCTGTTACCATGCACAGATCATACAACGATGTTACACTAGCACTGTTCACTGAATTTTCTCGTGTCACCAGCCAACTAACTAAATCGAACTGTTATTATCCAACAAAATACTAGTACAATAGAAATAAGGAATTCATAAGAAAAAAGGGCATTTGTTTTTTTTTTTCTCTTTTGAAGGTTAATAGCCAATTTGACATTGTTTTTTCAACTTTGCTTATTTAATTCTGCTTTTGTACTTTGTACTTCAAGTAACCAATTTAACCCTTATTTACTGAAAAAGAAGAGTGAAATACGCAAAGTTTTGTGTCAAATTGATTATTTAAAGCTCAAAAATGGGTCAAATAAGTAAAATTGGAAAAATGAGATCAAATTGCCTATTACGCTTCAAAACAAGTCGCTCAAGCAACTATCTTTAAAAAAAAAGGTGCCAGGAGACAGAGGAGGATAGACGAATCACCAACCAGGAAGGGAGGAGGAAGAAGCCGAGGTGGCGCCCAAGCCGTTCGAACCACCCTTTTGGTCAGTACCGTTTCACCGCGCTCTGCGCCGCCTCGCACAAAAGCCGACGGCGCAGCAGCGCCCGGGGACCCCATGCAAAGGCGAGGCGAGAGAGAGACAGCAACCTTCGAGCTAACGCCGTTCAAATCAACGAATCCACCGCCACCGCCACCGCCACCGCTCCCTTCTCGTCTTACAAATAGCGCCACCACTGTGACGCCGCCCTGTGCTCGTCCGACTCCAAGCGGCCGCCGGTGCAAGGGAAGAAGAGGGAAGAAGAAGAAGCCAAGCGGAGCGAAGCGAAGCTCTCCCTGCCGGGAACGCGAGGTAACAAAACCCGCCATGCGCGTTCCTGCATGCCTCAGTTTACAGTCACTTACCTGAAACTCCCTTCGGCTGATGTGCATCTGTGTCCGCGTTTCATCAGTACCGAACAGCTCGTGCGAGTTGTAAGGGAAAATTGGTTACTTTATTCCTTTTGAATTCGATCGTGTGTGTGGGTGACTGCACCCAAATCAAATCACCCAAATTTGATCAGTGCGATTGTGCGAGGTTGCTCGTCTCTGGCACTCTGCTGCACCTTACGTGAAACAGAGCCCCGGCATGGCTTCCACAGGAGCTTCATTTTACCCCACCCACGGTTCATTCCTTTGTGTTTAGAACAAGCAAGAACATTGTTTTTAACAGGGCTAGTTGGAGTTTTATTAATAACCTCGGTTGATTCTTTTTTTGTTTCTGGTCGTGAGGATCTGAGATTAGAAACGGTAACTCCGTTCACTATGGTAGACAATGTTCTTTTTTTTTTTTTTGATATCTATGGTAGACAATGTTCTGATCAGTAGTCATTGACACAGAAATAGTATCGATTTGACAGATATCGCCGACAAATCTGCACTATTTTATCGTTATGAATATGTGCTCAGTCCTTCCCTTCAAAAGAAAAAAAGAGTTAGGAGTACGTTTTTAGTTCAGGAGTGACTACCAGGATGGGACTGCGTTTGCTGTGTCATAGATGGTCTGTTTGTCTAGATATGATAATGTACAATATGGGGAAGAAGTACAGGCAACATCCTTTAGGGAATCCAAATCCTTATTATGAGACGTATAGTAGAACTACTTCTAGTATATAAAAATGCCTTTTTGAGAAGGTGGTTACCATGTTGCCGTTACAAGATATATTCTGAACACAGGAAATCCAAATAAAGTAATAGAAGCACTCAGAACACTTTGTCTTCTTGAATTCCAAAGGACATACAGCTGATTTAAAATAAACTCCACACACGAAATAATTGAGCGTATGGAGCATATGATGTTTATGTCCCATTAGAGCTTCACACGTCTTCCGCAAACTGATTCCTCCAATTATTTGAGTTCGGCAGGCGCAAGTCAATTCTTCACAATACTCTTTATGTAGTCTATTCGCTGGCGCTGTCTTTTGCCTGTATTTTTTCCTCTTACGGAAATATATGCGCTAATATTTTATAATTCCATCAAATACGGAGTACAGTACATCCATAACAAATTAACAGATAACGCCATACCGACAAACGGGATCTCAAAAAATAATAGTAATGGCTTAATCATTGCCTGTTCGATCGGATGGTAGATAGGTTGTCAAACTGCACGGGTCATTCTATCCAGGTCCAGCACTGCATGTCCTAGTCATAGTCGGTATAGCAAGGACATCAGTGTCTACACGTACGAAGGCCATGAGGTCTTCATACAGTTGGCTAGTCGACTTCAGGCCCTGGGAAGATTGGAGCATCCTGGTTTCTTAATTGCAGTGTCTATAACCTTATTTAGAGCGGGTATATGGATGTTGAGATTATGCTTTCTGTGTTCTCAACAGGAAGATCCTGCTGGTAGCCTTCCTGCTAGGACGCCATGGATGGGTCTGATGAGAAGTGTGCTCATCTGTTGGACCTGCCTGCTGTTGTTCATGTCGAGCAACCTGATGACGGTGGCAGCTCGGAGCCGCTGCAATCTGCCGGTGTCGATGGATCAGCTGGAAATGAAGGTGCTTCAGCCACCGATCATGCTGGGCAGACTGATGGTGGTAAGCTTCTTGGAGGACAAACTTGTGTCGAATATAATGAATAGAGTAATTAGCTGTTGATCTTGATTTACTGACTAATGTCCTGTAAATTCAGAGCGTGCAGCTGGTGAAGATACTCTCGTCAGTGCTGAAAACGGAGGCGTGGAGCAGCGTTGTGCTGGTAAAGAAGAGGATCAGGAGGTAACACTAACAGCGGTGAGTGATGGCACCTCAGTGATATCCATGGAGGACTCCCAGGGCCAAAAGAACGAGGATCTTCCATCAGAGACGTCTGAAGACATCAGCGATCGCACTCCTCACCTGTCAAACGGCAAGGCGTCCAACGCGAAAGGAAATGTGTTTCTGAGTGCGAAGACGGCTTTGACGGCGAAGGTACAATGAACGCGTTATCCGATTCAATCATACAACAAAAAATTTAAGTTAGTTAAAATCCTGTTTCATCCATGATCATTTCATATGAGGTAGTATGAGTTTTATGTATACTCTTCTTACAGAGAACTTCATCTGCAAGTACAAGGAAGCCACTGCAATCTACTAACAGAAGTAACCAGGAAGACGGAAATGCTTCTGCACTCAGTAACCAGTACGCTTCGACAATCAAACCTCACTCCCATGGTTGTGCCGTATCACTTCCTCCTCGCAGATTCTTGATTCAAGCCCTGTCATGCAGGAAATCGTCCAACGGAAAGACCACGGTTCCATCCGGCCCAGTTTTCCGCTGTACCGAACGCGCCGAGAAGCGCAGAGAAGTATGTGTTGTGTTTTGTTAAGAAGCATGTGAACCTCTGTGGAGTGAAATTTGCTGATCTTTCTTGATGTTGTGTTTTTCTTGCAGTTTTATCTGAAGTTGGAGGAGAAGCATCAGGCTATGGAGGAAGAGAAGCTTCAGTTGGAAGCCAAGCTGAAGGTGATTGATTTCTCTTGCTGTCATTGTGATTTCCCTTTTGAGCTGCATCTGCATCCTCCTGTGTCTCTGCATCTCCCTATGTAATGTAATACTCCTTTGCTGGTCCAGTTGACCTGAATCTTGGTTCCTATATTTAAGAGTAACTGATGTTGAATCAGTACCCTTGATCACGGTTCAGTTATGAAGATATTTGCACTTAGTACCCACTTGCAGATTTTTCTATCTTTTCACCCAGAACATTTTTTATTTTTTTTGCTTAACATTTCTATTATTCAGCTGCAGTGTCAAGTTTCCGTTCTGCTTGCACTGTTTACACAGCTGCGGTGTCAAATTTAGCACCTTTTAGTTAAGCACAGAAAAGAAAAGAAAAACAATGCCAAAAAGTTTTCATCGATGGATGCCAAACAATGTTGAGAAAACTAATTTATCGGTTTGGTTCCCACGCGTGTCTGAATCTGCAGAAAGAGCAAGAGGAGGCTCTGAAGCTGCTGCGGAAGAGCCTGACGTTCAAGGCGACGCCGATGCCGAGCTTCTACCACGAAGCGCCGTCCCCGAAAGCCGAGTACAAGAAGCTGCCGACGACCCGGCCGAAGTCACCGAAGCTGGGCCGGAGGAAGACGACGACGGCGACGGCCATGGAGACCTCCAACTCCTCGTCGGAGAGCGACGGCGCGTCGCGGCCGTGCTGCCGCGCCAGCGGCCTCGACGGCAGCTGCAAGTGCGGCAGGGCCGGGGACGCCCGACCTGCCGCAGCCAAGAAGAAGCCGCAGCAGACGAAGCACCGCGTCCACGAGAGCGCCATCAACATCGCGGTGCACTAGCTTCTGCTACCTCTGGATGCAGTGCGAGAAGATGATGACAGCAATGGCGACAGAGAATTTTTCTTCTTCCTCCCTAAGTTATGCGAGTGCTTGGCATCTGCTTGACGAGTTGTGGTTTTGGTGCAAGTACATGATAAGTTATGGTGGACGAGTGGAGTCATGGTGGCGCCGACGCGCAAGGTTCTGCTGCCATGTCGGGTGTTTTGTTTATCGCAAGGCCTGCACTCTGTTTCTCTGAGAAAAGGCCGGTTGTCTCTTAATTTATGTATTTAAATTTATATATGGCATGTGGTAAGCATGAGTCTTGGATGTACAGTTAATTTAAACACAAAAAGAGGGTTTGTGCATGGTGGTGTGACAAGGAACTTTTTATCTAACTTATGATCACTGTGCTTCCGTTGATTTCTTCAATGCTTCTGTTGATTTCTTCAAGATCTTTTCTGTTATCTCTCTTCTTTTTTTGCATTTTTTTTCTAGAATTTGGACGTGCATTTTTTAGAAACATAACTTGTTTTCGGCCTTTGCTTATAGCACATATAGCCTGGTTCTGATTACAAACTTTTCAAATAAAAAAGAAAGGGAACAAAAAGACAAAAAGATCTATAAAATAAACTAAGGGAGGTGATTCTACAGTAGGCTTAAATAAACTAAGATTTAGAAACTAAATCCTTCAATTTTTCTTTTTTTCCTCTTACAAAATTTAACGGCTCAGATTGATTTGGTGGTAAAAGAGATCGATGATGAAAGAAAGAAATAGAACGGTTTATTTAGGGTGTGTAACTGATGGCAAATGTGGGTAATTTATTAGAACTCTAAACCTAGATTTGTTTTAGATCTACTTGAAGTTAGAAAAAAGATACTGCAGAAAATTGTATTGGGGCTCCATCAACTTGACGAAGTTGAGCTGGTCTACAATTTTTAGAGTTGAGATGTTTGGTTATAAGAATTTGGATGTGTGGCTCTACAACTACATTGTGTGTTTTTTTTTATTCTGGCATGTTAGGCATGTCATGGTATAATATTGTCTACTAGATTGCTATAACCTTTATTTTTCATATTTTCATTGATCAAAACCAATTTATAAGATTTTTATATGAACATGTTTGAGCATGCATTTCATTATGAACCAATCTACAAGATCAGAACAACCGCGAATTTTCAAGCATTTAAATTTGGTGAAACTTTGTGAAACTTCAGCAAAGATATTTTTTGGTGCCCACCACGTGTCATGGTACTCCTATAATCCTAAGTTACATCAAGATTCGTGCACCCAAGCACGAACGGCGGACACGAGCCCACGTCGTCACCCGCCCTCTGCTTCCCCGTCTATCCACTCGGCTGTTGGCAGGAACGAACAGAGCCACCCCCGCCCGGAACCGAGCAGAAGCTTCGTCATGAGGGCCGCCGCCGTCTGCCTCTTCGCTGCCGCCGTCTCCCTCCCGCTGCCCTCCACCTCCGCCCCCACCGCCACGCCATGCCCGCACAGCCGCCGGTGGCCCGCCGCGACCAGCCTCCGCTGCTCCCCTCCTCGCCGTCGCCGCCCCGCCCGGGCGCTCGACGAGCGGCTGCTCGAGGCCTCGCTGGCGGAGACTGAAGCGTTGGAGGAGTCTGGTACCGCGGTAGAGGATGCGGAAGGAGGTGCCGCCGAGATGCTGGTGGTGGACGAGGAGAGGCCGCCCGCGAAGGCGTTCGTGAAGAGCAGGCGGCAGCGGATGCAGCAGGAGGAGGACGCGGTGGCGGGGAGCGACCGGTTCAAGCTCATCAACGGCAAAGAGGTAGCTGCCTTTGCTCTGTAACGGATACTTGAGGAGCAGGCTGTCTTAATTGAGTCAAGTAACCAGTAGGGCTTTGCCCTCCTGTTCTTTTTTTAAAAAAAAACATAGAACTTCGATAGCCTGCAATCGCCAAATCCACCGGGCTCTTAATTCCTCTTCGATGCAAACAAAAAAAAAAGATTATTTTTTAATCGTTCTTTGGATATTGGAGGTAAACAATTCTGTTGCGTGTCAGTTCCAGCTTTCTGACTTCTGAAACTGTTTATCTGCAGATATTCCAAGAGAAGGCATATTTAGTTGGGGTTGAGTGCAAGAAGACAGGTGGAAATCTCTTCGGCATAGAGGAATCCCTCAAGGAGCTGGAGCAGCTAGCTGATACTGCCGGGCTAGTGGTCGTCAGCTCAACCTATCAGAAGTAAGCTTCTCTTTGCCAAGATCATTTCTACTGAGCTAGGATTATGCCATTGGACCAGTTTATTTTACCCTCTGATATACGAAATGCTATTGTTACTTTACAAATGTGTGATGCATACCGCCAGATTTTCATCACTACTTTAAATGCAATCTCATTAGTTCGCCTTCTCAAATTTCTGTGTTGTTATCGTATCTAAGACTATGGCATGGCTTGCTCATTACAGAATCAGTTGTCCTCATGCCTTTGTTTTCCATTAGGCTTTCTAACCCAAATCCAAGGACATACATTGGTCCGGGCAAGGTTTCTGAAATCAGGACTGCAATTCAAGCCCTTGATGTCGAGACTGTAATTTTTGATGATGAGCTATCCCCTGGGTAAGATTCTCACCTGTTTTTCTGCTACAAGGTTTCAACATTGCTGCTGAATTTGCCATAGCTACCGCACTAAAATTATGCATGTGTCTGACATAGTAGTGGAACTACTTTAGGATCTTAACCTTCTGAGGATTATTAAGTTAAATATAAATGTCACATTTTAATGCCCGTCCTCCTTATTACATAGAACCAGCCGGCATTGCCTATAAAAGTGGTTATTGCCAAACTTCTTATCATATATCCACGTCTGTTGCCCTGATGGACCTATTTCTGCTCGAATTGCTGTGTTATGAATACGAAAGGTTATTAATGGTAATCAATCTTTATCTTTTAACATTTTTCCCTTAACTTATAAGTGTGAAAAATTTAATGTGGATAGTTATCTAAAGATTTGTATTTGTTGTTTTATGTACTATCTAATTGCGTCTATCATGTTACGGTGTTACCTTATGATATTTTTGTTAAATTGGTAGCAAATATTTTACATTCTGATTTCAGACAACTGCGTAACTTAGAGAAGTCATTTGGTGGGAGTGTCCGAGTCTGTGACCGTACTGCTCTTATTCTGGATATTTTTAATCAAAGAGCAGCAACACATGAAGCTGCTTTGCAGGTAAACAAATAAATAAATGCATCTTCTTTGCTTTACAGAACACATCTTCTACATAACAAATCATTTACTTAATAATTTAATGTTTCTTGTTCTTTTAGCATCTCACACATCTGCATCTCGATAAATATGAATTTGTGGTTCATTTCTGATATAGTACACTGTGTAATCACCTCTAATAGCTTTGAGCCAAGCAGTTGTAAATTGTTATCTAAATTACCACAGTATTTTTTATTGCTATGGTACATCATTTTCCTTTGGTGAAAAATTTAAATATTACACATTCGATTGTGTCAAATAAGAATATTATAAATTGAAGTTCACAAGGTTATTGTCTTGGTTTTGGTTCCTAAATATAAAAAGGTAAGCAGTTTTTTTTATCACAAATCTTAAATTGGTCTGCATATTTTATCTTTGTTTTAGGTCACCTTGGCACAGATGGAATATCAACTTCCTAGGTTGACAAAGTTGTGGACTCACCTTGAACGTCAGGCAGGAGGGCAAGTTAAGGGTATGGGTGAAAAGCAAATTGAAGTTGACAAGCGCATCTTGAGAACTCAAGTAATATCCTGATCTGGCAGTAAACTAGGGCACTTGTTTTGCTATTTGCACATTGGCCATCGGGCACTTGTTCTGTATGGAGATATTTGCATACCTTTCTATATTATATCATGATCCTTTTATTAATTCTTTTAGAAAATTTGTATATTTTCCTCTCTTTTATATTGCTGAGCGTGTACCGATTATGTTTTCGGAAATTGATGATTCACATCCTAGATGTCACCGACAGATAAGTGCGTTGAAGAAAGAATTGGAGTCTGTCCGAAAACATAGAAAGTTGTATCGCAACCGTCGTCAGTCAGTTCCTATTCCTGTTGTTTCTCTGGTAAGAACATGGATATTTTCTTGAGAATTGCGTTATCATTTTTCATAAGTTATTGATTGATTCATTATTTTTCAGGTAGGATACACAAATGCTGGAAAAAGTACACTCTTAAACCACTTAACTGGAGCTGATGTGCTAGCAGAAGATAAGCTATTTGCCACATTAGATCCAACTACAAGGAGAGTATTGGTACGTTAACCAGTAAATTCTCATGTCCAGTCATCCATGTATATATAGGTTTTCATATGGGTTGCATTAGCTGGACACAGAAAACATCTATCTTTGCCATCATTTGTGTGCCTTTGAAAAGGAGAAGATGGTTTTGCATGAAAACCATCCAGAATATATCTTCATGCCATGCTATAACACAATATCGCTGTTCATTTCTTTGCAGATGAAGAATGGGATTGAATTTCTTCTAACTGATACCGTCGGATTCATTCAGAAGTTACCCACCATGCTGGTGTGTAGAACCAGAGCACATTGCTCACATATTTTTTTCTCGAACTTTCAGGAGAGCTTTGTATCATTGCATTAGTAGAAGTCTTCTTGTGTATATATATTAGTTTGTAGAATTGTAGCATGCTTTTTATTTCTTTTAGGTATGCAAACTGTTAAAGATCAATGATTTATACCTGTACAGGTGGCGGCATTTAGAGCAACACTGGAGGAGATAGCAGAATCTTCAGTTATAGTTCATCTTGTGGATATCAGGCAAGGAACTGACACAATAGACACTACCTTTATTTTAAATTCAACTCAATGCTTCTGGACGGTCTTAATATTTTGTCATGTGTCTTCCAGCCACCCGTTAGCTCAACAACAAATAGATGCTGTCGACAAAGTATTGAAGGAGCTGGATATAGAGTCAATCCCCAAATTAGTTGTGTGGAATAAGGTGCATTTGCTCACTCAGTGTTATGTTCTTCGCTTTCAATCTGAATCATCATTATTCGTTCAAGAATTTGGGATAACAGTGCAAGGGTGGCATAATTATACGTTCTGATTCATATAATGCTTTGTTGATTACAATACTACTACTGCAATTTTTAACTGAGCACAAATTGCATTTCCAACTAGATTGACAATACCGACGAACCATTGAGAGTGAAAAGGGAAGCAGAGAAACAAGGGATAATCTGCATTTCAGCCATGAATGGTGATGGCCTGGAAGAATTCTGTAATGCAATTCAGGCAAAGTTGAAGGTTCATGTCTTCTCCTTTAGCAAAGGACTTATTTCAGATACCTTTTTTCAGTATGTGGCGCCTCTCAACTTAAATGGAACATGGCTTGAATGAAACCTGGGTATTTGTCTTCTACAGGACTCACTTGTGCCTATAGAAGCTTTTGTTCCATATGACAAAGGGGATCTCCTAAACGACATACATAAGGTTGGAATGGTTGAAAAAACGGTGAGTTTCCTGTTTGATCTTTATAAGACAATTTTCTTTTACTTGTGGTATTCTGAAAACATTAAACACTTGTTATGAAATTTTATGCCTTGCTACTATGTTCTGAGTTTAAAATTCTATGAGTTGCAATCTATATCGTCATATGCGTCAGTTAATGCTGGTTACTAATGAGATGTGGTAAAGCACATGTGATTACCTGATAAACTTCTGTTGAAAATTAGTAAAACTCGCACCTCAATTCTTGTTTAAGACTAACAACTGCCCGTCCACAATCTAATGCAGGAGTACAAGGAAAATGGGACATTTGTAAAAGCGCATGTACCTCTGCCTCTTGCAAGGCTTCTCACGCCTCTACGGCAGCAGGTGGCAGCAGCTCTTTGATGCACACTTCCTTCCCAATACAACAAATTGTTCCTACATAGTTGCCCATGTTGTACAGAATTAAGTGAATAGATTATCTTCATTGATTTTTGATCTGCGTAGAGCATCAACAAGTGTGCGTTGAATAGATAGCTGTATATATCCAGGAATACTGTAAATATTTTCAGCAGAATTAGACCTTTTCCTTTTTGAGAATCGTTGTGATTCTACCAGTGCCACATACTCCCTCCGTCCTCAAGTCTCTCTCTGTCTTTAATTATTTGTTATCTTAAGAGTTCACAAGTTTTTTTTTACTTATTATTTTTGTTTTTCAATCCATCTTTCAATATATTTTTATCTTTATTTTTCTCTTCTTCGTATTTATTGCATCTCATTTTTTTCACATTTAAAACAACAAATAAATAGGGGCGAAGGGATTAATTTGCTATCAATGCTTCAGATAGAGGGAACAAATAAAAATTGGTAACTCTGCATTTCTTGCATCATTGGTTCACCTGGTTTCCGCCTGTTATGCAAACGTTGGTCGCGTTTAATGGACTGAACCAAACTTCGTGGTGCGGAGCCGATGCAAACTAAGGTTAAGATAGCTAAGGTTATCTAATGTTTCGGTGCTACAAAATTTTTTTTCCAGGCAGAGGTGCTTGTCGGCATGAGTCACCCACGGGTCATCCGGCTCCCCGGCCGGCTGAACGACGAGACGGCTCGACACGATGCAACTCGATTCGCGTCGCGTCGCCCCAGCCATCATCGCTGCGTGTCCACGCCGCCAGCCCCGAGGCCGCGCCCCCGCTTCCATGTAGGAGTACCCCCTGCCCTGCCCTGCTTCCGGCGTCCATTCCATCCATCCGCCTGTCGTCTCGCCACCGTTCTCCTCTCCTCGTCGCATGCACGACGAAGCCGCGCGCCGGCCGGCTACAAATACCGGTGCACGCTGCCCGCTGCAGATGGCAGCGACGCGCAGTGGTCCGGCTGGCTGGCTGGCTTCGGCGTCGGGGCGTCATGGCGGCGTCACGCGCAGAGCGGCGCATCGGCCGGCGCGCGGCTGGCCGGCAGCAGCTTTTGGTGGGATGACGGACCTGATGCCGCTGCTCGCCGCGGTGCGACGTCACGCGGCCGCAGCCTTCTTGTTTTTGTTGTCCGTCTCCGCTCCAGGCAGTGATCAAGCCCCTCCGCGCCGGCCCCTCTTCCAGCAGGCTCCCATGGCTACTCCAACAGTTATTGGAGTCCTAGTCGTACAAGCATATTCTCCGTTCCAGCAGTAGCAGGTACTAGTACACGGAGACTAAATCTAACGGAGACAGCAGCAACGGCAGCGCCCACAGGGGGCCTGCGCCGTCCGCCCGTCGGTCGCTCTCTCTCTCTCTCTC
>BCLH01001894.1:53049-67069 GCA_001602315.1 Zoysia pacifica
TCCGCGCCGGCCCCTCTTCCAGCAGGCTCCCATGGCTACTCCAACAGTTATTGGAGTCCTAGTCGTACAAGCATATTCTCCGTTCCAGCAGTAGCAGGTACTAGTACACGGAGACTAAATCTAACGGAGACAGCAGCAACGGCAGCGCCCACAGGGGGCCTGCGCCGTCCGCCCGTCGGTCGCTCTCTCTCTCTCTCTCTCCGAACTGAACCTCCTGTGTTTGAACACCACACCTGCAGTTTTCGAAAGCATCGGCCGCTGCTAGTCTGGAAGACTGGAACTTGGTTTGGTTGTACTGAAAAATCACGCCATCGTCACCGTTGGCACAGCACGGAGTACATTTCCATCGATTCTTCTTCTTGTTTGCATCCACGCATGAACACAGACGAACACCGGCACAACGTCAGTCGTCAGACAATGCATGCAGAAGACGCGGTCTACGATGCAATCTTCATCGCCTGCGCCGTACCGGATCTCCACTCCAGTTCTCCGAATCCCTTCCCCCACCCAATGTTTGGTGATTGCACGCGCCCTTTTCCTAGAACACAGTCACGCACAACGTCTTTCTTCTTCCTCGACAAGACGGCTTGCGTTTCGTCAAGCCTTAACTGTATCCCAGTCCCGCCCAACGGTCACGGGACAAAATTTACCGCGCCCGTTTGAGTTTTAAACCGTGGAGTACAGCGCGGTAGAAACTGGAAACTCGAGAGTGACCT
The DNA here is from genome assembly GCA_001602315.1 of Zoysia pacifica. Classification (NCBI taxonomy): domain Eukaryota; kingdom Viridiplantae; phylum Streptophyta; class Magnoliopsida; order Poales; family Poaceae; genus Zoysia; species Zoysia pacifica. Next base: position 53,766 of record BCLH01001894.1, read on the forward strand.
GGGATTATCTATAAGTAGCCCTGGATGGCATTATGCCCTCTATCCTCTACGGCTGCTGCTGATTGTTTCTCGTTGCCTTCCGGTTTTACACACGGCGGTTCTTCTTCGTCGTCGTGCATTTGCCCAGTCACCCGCCCATGGGCCGCCGGTCTTTCTCGTGCCTGCCGGTGGCGGCCGCCGTGTGCTGCTGCTGCCTCGCGTTGCTGGTCGCGCGCCCCGTGCACGGCGGGCGTTCCGGTATCGCCATGAAAAAACCCTTGAGTCCTTTCAACTTTTGTCACCCCCCTTCATGTGTCTGCCAAAAACCTTTCTATCTTCCTTCGCCATGCTCTCCGTCTCTCCGATGTTGGCATATCGGTTCTACAGTATTTCTAATGCTTGTACCGGGTTTAATTCTGTTTCAGGTCTGCTGCTCGGTGGAGCTGCCGGCGGCCGCAGGGTTTCTCATCACCGGCTCCTCCCCGCGGCCAGGCCGCGGTTCCATGTCACGGAGGTAGTTTGCAGCGTCCGTCGTCTATGGTGTCAATTTTGCATGGCTTTGTTTCTCCTGGCCGTTTAGCTGGCTTGTGAGTTAACCGTTTCTGGCGGCGCAGGAGGAGGAGCATGAGCCGCGCGGCGTCACGGCGAAGCCGAAGGCGAGGTCGTCGTCGGCGCCGGAGGCGGGGCGGTTGAGAACGGAACTCCGGTCGGTGCCGGGGGGCCCGGACCCGATGCACCACCACGGCGGCAGCCCGCGGCGGCCGGAGCAGGAGCGCGCTTCCCCGTGAGGCCGTACGTGACCCGGCCAGGGTTCTGCAGTCTGCAGAGGGGGACGATGGGTTGCTGATTTGCCGGCGTCTCGCATGCAACTACTAGCATCCTTCGATTTGGGAGGCTGCGTGTAATAGTTACTCCACTAGCTACTGCTACTGCTATTACTACGATTATGTGGCCATTTTGGATAGTACAAATGTCTTTGTGCAATGTTATTACGGGCCCTCCACTAGGTGCACCTGTCATCACTATTCAGAGATGTATCCAACGCCAGAACAGCGGGCTTAATTTCCTGAAAATTCGTATGGCCAAAACAACGCTAGCACCTAAAAGTTTTCACTTCACGAAATGAGCCACCAATAGCATGCAAATTATTTGCATTGTACAGAACCCGAAAAATTAAACAATGCTGCAAAATACGGCTACAGCAGTGTTACATGGAGTACTGAACGTTAACACTTGTTCACGACGAGTTACTAGCCAAAAAACAATGATAGATCATGATGCTATCCAAAGTATTTCAGAGTGCAGTGAGTCGCATGCAGCATATGGCTATACGCTGATCCGGCTCCATCGATCAGGGAGAACACAGAGCGTGGTTGACTTAGGGCATCCACAATGCAAGAAAAATAGTCATTATGCATTAAATGAAGATACATTAAATGAAAATACATATACCAGATATATTAAATGTGAGAATGGTCTATATGATATTTAATGTAAAAGTAATCTATATAGATACAGCCGGGTCACAAGAAAATAAATAAATGCAATAACTGTATACTAATATTAAAAAACTGCTGGCCGTTGGAGCCGTTGGTGCCAACCGTTGCTTCATAGAGCCGTTGTTGAAGTTACAGACAACAGTCTCTCCTCTTTCGACTGGACTTTTCTATAAATAAGAGTACCAATGTTATTTGTATTTTTCATTCCCACTCTTCAGATTGCCTGTCACATAAATCCAACCATTGTCAAGCTCACATATAATAGATCCCTCCAATAAAAATTACATAAACTTGTTAAATCAGGCCTCTACAAATCAGCTATCTATCCAAGCCAGAGCTCCTCTCCGCAACATTTTCCTACAAATTTCCCTCATCTCAATTCTTAATTCCTAACATCACCTTTTCTTCATAATTTCTACCATTTTGGTCCTCCAGACAACTACCAAGGTACCCACCTAAGCTTTCAAGGTTTATAAGAGCATTTGGTCAATTCATCAAATCATGTGTTTAGAGGTGTAGTGAACTCACCATTTATACAACAGCATGGAGCCTCTATTGGTGGTGGTGGTAACTCTTCTTCACATAGGTCAGAGTCATCTGTTTCATATCCTACAGCACAACAAAACAAGCAGTTAATATCGAAGACTCAAGTGGCAACAGTGAAGAAGAGAGTGGGAGGAGAGCCCCTCGTGTGAATTGGACTGAAGATGAGAATTTAAGGCTTGCTTGTTCTTGGTTGAACCACTTTGTTGACTCTATCAAAGGTATCGACCAGAAGAGAGATTATTATTGAAAGGCTGTAGCATCTGAGTTTAACAGCACTAAACCTATAAATGGGCATAAAAGGACAGTCAAGCAACTGAAGACACATTGGAGTGGTGTTAAAAAAGATGTTTCAAAATTTTGTGGAATTTTTTCTCGAGTTAAAAGCACCTATGTCAGTGGTCAATCTGATGACATGATCATGGATAAAGCCCGTGCATGGTACAAAAAGGAGAACCGAGAGAAACCTTTCACCTTGGAGTATTTATGGAGAGAACTAAAGGATGAGTCAAAATAGCGAAGGATTGCTAAAACAGAGGAAGAAAACAGCAACAAAGGGACAAAGATTTTAGAATCAGGAGCATACACTTCTTCTTCCAACTAAGAAACTGAAACAGAATCAAGCCGCAAAGAGAAGCGCCCTGAGGGGCAGAAGAAAGCAAAAGGGAGACAGAAGAGTAAAGGGAAATCAGTACAAACATCTCCATTGGGAAAGAATATAACATGGTTTACTATCTAACAGATGGCATTTATCCAGAGTGGGTAGCATTTGTGAAAATAGTCTCTGGACCTGTCACTCAAAAACATATGTTTGCTGAACATCAAGAAGGAGCAAGAAAAGATATGAAATGAGCTTTTGGAGTTCTGCAGAAACGTTGGGCCATCATACGTCACCCAGCACGTCTTTGGGAACGAGAAGAACTTGCTGCTATTACGTATGCCTGTATCATTCTGCATAATATGATAGTGGAAGACGAGAGAGACACATATGGAATACCTAATGAGAACATATATGAGCAAGGGCCATCTCCAGTACAAATAGCAAGACTTGCTCATGGCCCGGTTAGTGAATTTACAGATGTCCTAGAGAAGAACATGGAAATTCGTGATAGATCTACCCATCAGTGTCTCAAAGAAGATTTGATAGAGCATATATGGCACCAATTTGGCCCTACTCAATAAGTTTAATGTTTATTAGTTTACAGTATCAGTGTATGTCGTAGTATTTTATCGATTTATTTCAAAGCACTTATGTTTTGTAACTGAGATTCATAAGTTATTCATGGATTACCTGATTGCGTGCTTGAAGCCATACACGACCACAACGACCGTTCAACTCGTCGGTCGCAGCTCAGCAGCAAGTGCTCGCCTCCCATGGCACTGGCGCTGGGCTCCTAGGACCCCGTCAACTGGCACCACCGCCCTCTAAGACTCGACCTCCGCGACGATGGCACTCTACTGCTCGTTCCTGCCCGCATGGAGCCAGCGCCATGGCCACCCCCTCGCTCTAGATCTGAACCCATAGAACTAAGAAAAGGTGAGCTAAATCACGAGATTAGAAGCATCAGGGCATAGATCGGGGCAGAAATCACCGGATTGTATCGCCAATAGTTTGGATTGCTCCAAAATCGAACGGCGGCAAACTGCAGTGATGCGATGGAAATGGAGAATTTCTCTCGCAAGAAGGAAGTCACGGGTGGTGAGAGAGAAATATTTTTTTACTAGTGAGTCAAAGAAAAGGACTGTGCGATGGACACGCATTGTAGAAGCTGGCCTTTGTTGTTGCCCTCCGTAGTAGGGCCCACCTCTAAGGACCAAGTGGTTCACATACAATGGGCTTGCTCTTAGGCAAGCACAATGTATGAAAAAACTAGTCTTTATACAATAAATAAGGTACCAATAGCCATTGTGAAACTAGTGTTTATAGCATTCAATACAAAATTCACCCATAGCTATATGGACCAGCCATAAGCAAATTTAAAATATACTAGAAAATCTGCGCGGTAATTGCCGCGTTTTTTATGTATGTTTTTGTTGTGCACCCCTAATTGAAGCAGTATATTTTAAATTTATTATTTAACAAATAGAAGTATAGTTGTCTTGACATAGATAACAAAGTTCCATAAACATATACTCTAGTCTCAAAAAGAAGTTGTCGACATGGTCTTTAAAACATAAGTGTGATCCTTGTTATCTATAAAATATTTAATAAAAAGTAGCATCGGTACACTTTTAAAAAAGTATTTTTAAAATAAATTATTTCTAATTTTGTAACTTAATAACTTTAAAATTATTTCTAATTTATATTGGCAATGTTTGATTAAAACATTGCGTCCAAACCTATTATTTTTTTTAGACCGGAGTTGTAAGCGGAAAAAAATTGAAGCTTAGTTCTCATAGTAATCAAGGAGCATTTTTAGGAAATAAAAAAATTTAAGTTATCTAACTATATATTTTTATAACTTATAAAGTCTTTAATTGTAGCATATACTTGCAAAAAAATTATCTATGAAAGATCTATGTATAAGATTTTGAATGGTGAAAAGACCGAGCGCATATTTTATGTTTTGTTAAGGACCTAAATGCAAAACTATCCTTGATTTTTGAGTCAAAAACTATCAAGGATTGGTAGAAGAACGGAGTTGTACTTTATTTTTGGTTTTATGAAGGGTCTAAAAGCTAGAGATACAGAGGTATATCTAATTCTTTGTGCACCAGAGGATTGATCTGACGATCTAGAATTTATTGATGATGTGATTTTAGATATTTAAAGAGAATTCAAGGATTTTAATATATAAAGATTTCTTTTATTATTTTACTATTCATGCAAAGGACTGTGACAGGACAGTGTGTGAACCTGAAAATTTTAGCTAGGGCGATGGCACGGCCGTTCATGCCTGCTCCTGTCGAGTAGAAGCATGCTTCTACGTTGACCGAGGCAAAATTTTTTCTTTTTTTTAATATTCACCGTTAGATTTTAATCCGACGATTAATATTTTTTAGAGTGGCGTGGATCACTATCTATGAAAAGAACTGTGACAGGACAGCGTGTGGATCTGAAAAGGCTAGAGTAATGACACGGCCGTTTATGCTTGCTCCCGTTGAGTAGAACCACGCTCCTACATTGACCGGGCAAAGAATTTTTTTTAATATCTACTGTTAGATTTTAATTAGATGGTTAATATTTGTTAGGTGACGTGGTGTAACGAGGGTTGATAGAAGGCACGGAGATTTTCCAATTTCCCTCGTACACAGAATTGCCGTTGGGATTTTTATTTTAATTAATTGTGGGACCCACAGTAAAGTCTTTATAGATATTACCATTGTGTATTTTGGCCATAGCTATTATTACCTGCAATGGGGCCCACCTATAAAGACCACACGATCCTTATACAATGTGGTTGCTGCCTCTCCCGTCCTGTTTGCATGGTCCATAATCTCGCCGTGCTATCAGAAAAAGCTACCAAAGAGAATAAATATTTCTTTCATTCTCAGCTCAACTGATGAGTTGTTGGAAACAAGCAATCGTAATCTGTGTACCATACCAGGGCAGATCAGATAACTAAGCACCGTCTACTGAGAACACACAATCCCACACCTAGCGAGCGTCGATTGCTCAGAGTTTCAGGAACCCCTTCAGAAACTCATGCAGGAGACTGAACCGGAAAGCTGGATAGCACAAAGTTCAGGCCGGACATTACCAACTAAGGAAATGTCAAACACCAAAGTACGTAGATCTTGATCTTGCGTAGGTTGACATTTCTCAAGTGTTTATGTATTGGTGTTCGTATATTGTCAAATATTTTTCAGTTTATACGGGTAGCTATTATTTCAGGTGCAAGATATGTATGTGCATCTAAAAATGTTAACAAGCATCGTCCTTTTAAATATTTCCACCATAATTGATATAGCCTCACTGAAATGACTTGACTTCTTTACATGATCAATTTTAGCTACTAGTAGATAACTGACGTATATGTTTGTTACTTCCTCTATACCATTTTATTTTATTTGACGTTTTGAGCTGGGCATACAGATTAAGGCCAAAGTCATTGTCTCAGTTACTAGTATCCTGCCATGTGCTAGATTCGAGCAAGGCGAGAGTTTGGGAGCGGAGGCAAGAAGCGTAAGAAATCCCAGTGGCGTAAGTTTCAAGGGTGCTTTGTCTAGAAACCTGAAAAAGTTAGGTAATTTGATAAAAACGCACGAAGGATGTCATTTAAATTGGTATAGAGAGGTATCTACCACTGGAGCTATTCTTCTAGTATATCTGATGAATGCTTCGCGTCCGGGAGCCGTAAACCAAACGGCGTGATTGTTATTCGATCACATTAACGTATGCAAACAAACAAAAAGAGAATTAAACAGTTTCACCGCTGATCACTCTGTGATCCATTCACAATTAGCGTTGACGTTGCTGTGCACGTAACCAAATACTAGTTCTTCCAACTTCAAACCATAGTTGTAGATATCGATACCATCGACGCGTTCACGTGAATGAATCGTCATTTATCTTTTAGAAAACTTTGTTCGAGCAAACTTACCGACATTGCCAGTCGTGATGACTTTGTGTCCTAGATAGGTTTACCACATGAGAGATAAAGCGCGTGGTGGTTCATACGCACATGGGCGAAGCTGCTTGTTGTCGTCGGTGTTAGTCAGGAAGTACACCCTCTGGTGTTAAATTAGAGGAAATTCTTTATTTATCCTTAAAATAATGACCACTTGTTGACTTTTTCGTTTTGAACTTCAGACCGAATTTGATTTTTGTTTATTTTTTTTTGTCCTTCCGTTAGTTTGAAGCTTAAGTAAAATGAAAAATGACCATTTTGTCTCTTATCTAAAATACACTAATATAATTTTTTATTTACATGCATATTAATCTAAGTGTACAATATTTTTAAACATAAAAGTATGAACTACAAAAACGACAGAATTATCAAAATTGCTATCCCAATCACTATAAAGTTATGATTTTATGTTCAAAATAGTGTGTACTTACATTAATACACATATAAACAAAAATTGTTTTTTAGATGAAGAGTAAAATGGTCATTTTACAGCTTACTTAACACCGTTCGTTTGGTCAAGAAAGGAATCAAAAATCAAATTCGAACCTTAGAAGTAAATCAAAACAGGTCAAAGAAAGAAACTGTCATTATTTTAAGGCTAAATAAAGAATTTTTTTAAATTATTGACATCATCAACTTTAACTGTTCATTTTATTCAAAAAATTTATTCTAATGTGTAAAATTATTAGTTGTGATTTAACTTTCACTAATGATAAATCAAATAATAACAAAATTTTACATATTTGAACAAATTTTTTGAATAAGACGAATGATCAAAGCTGATGTTAAAAGTCAATGGTTTCAATAATTTAAAACCAGAGGGAGTACTACTTCCGTTCCAAAATATAGGGTGTATTTGTTTCAGTTGGCTGTGGCTGCGGCTGCTTGTTTGTAAAGTGAAAAACTAGTTTGATTTTCAGCCGCAGCCAAAAGTCGCAGCGGCAGCCTAGGAAAACTCGAACAGGCCTATAAGCATTTTTTGGTTTAATTAAAGTCAAATTTTTTTAATTTTAATTAATAATATCTAAAAAATTACATACTTTTTAATATAAAAAATATTAGTTATAAAACTTTATTTTATGATAAATCAAAAAATATAAATTTAATATGATAAAATATTATTAATTTTTTATTATTAATAATTAAAATGATAAAAGTTTGACTTTGACTAAATTTAAAAATGCTTATATTTTAAAACGGAGGGAGTAGCACCGACCACAACTCAATAAAAATCAAGAAGAATATTGGAGTGCAATACCTTTCGGCGTTCTCCTCTTTCTTCATGCATGCACCACGTACGATCTCACATGGGAATTTTAGTCAACTTGGTTCAAAGCATCAAAGGAGTATTATTTGGATGCTATATTATTTTTATCCAATCCCTACACTATCCTCATTCTTCAAACGAGGCCTTAGTGAGCTCGCTTCCACGGTCTGAATTGTTCAGTAGTACTAGTAGTAGTATCATTTTTAGGAAATGCTAATATCAAAAGATCACTTACTCTTTTTTTATCTGATGAGACAATTTAGCTGGAAAGCTTCCCTTTTTTTTATCTGATGAGACAATTTAGCTGGAAAGCTCTAGACTTGACACATGTGGTGTACATTGTCAAGTGCAGAGACAACCCATATGAACGCGTTAGGACTAAGTATACATCCCAAGGAGATTTCAACAAAAAAAAAAGTACATCCCAAGGCAAAACTTATTTTTATCTAAATTGACTAAAATACCCCTAAATTCCACACGTGGTGAATTTTCTAGAAAAAGCTTTCTTGCTTATAATTCAAACGCCTGCAGTTTAGTGGTTTAAGAAGTGTGTAATGTCAAGTATTTGTAAAAAAACAAAGTTGTAAAAAATAAGAAGTATTTACAAATAGAGGTTGATACACATCGTCGTCCCTCCCCTTCCCACGGCGTTTCGCCACGGCTATATACCTGCGGAGCGGTTGCAAGGGGTGATCCCTGACCGAACGCAGCCGCACCACCTATAGCGTTGTGGAGGATTCTTGCCGCCTTCGGAACACCAAGGTCAGGTTCTGCTCTCTCCGCTGGCGTCGAAGCCATTTCTTCGTTTCAGACTTTCAGTGCGCCATAGAAGCAGAACTGCTGCTGGGATTTGTTCCTTAATCTCATTCAGCTAGCTAGTAGTTCTGGCCACTTATATAGTTATATATCCTGCAAATGTTTATCGTAACACTTCATGTTTTACATAAAGAATCGAGTTTGTTCGAATTCAAAATTTTGGAACCGAGCTAAAAAACAATTAAAACCTCTCAAGAAATTTTCAAATTCGAATTCAAAATTCAAAATGTAAGTTCAAACTTTTACAATGAAAGGTTGTGAAAAAATTATGAAAGGTTTGCAAAGATTTGAATTTAAGATATTTTGTAAAAAATTTATTTAAAGTTTAAAAGGGCCTAAATAATTGTTTCTTGCGAGATAGTTATTTGTTTCTTGATTTTTTTATAAAATATATTTAAAATTTTAATTTGAAAATGTTTATAAATACTTGAAATTTAGAAATTTTTTTGAAGTTTTATATAAAGGTTTAAAGGCCCAAACGAATTATTTAAATTTATTTATCCCAAAATGATTTCCTGATTTGTAAATTTTATAGAATAAAAATTATTTGTAATTTCAACTTGGGCCCAAAATAAAAGTTGCACCTTTCGAAAAGTTCTACCGCCCTGAAAAGTTTCAAAATTGTTGGAGCTTAGAAACTATAGATTTCGTGCCATTTTCAGACAGCAGTTCAGGAAAGAGAAAAATCCGAAAATGGAACATCCCCACGGGCCCCACCCGTCAGTGCCTCCTTCTACCTCCAGCGTTGGGAGCACGCAGCCCTGCTCCTATTACCTGCCACGCGCCCAAATAGAGGTTGATACAGCAGTACTGGTACTCATCGTCGTCCCTCCCCTTCCCACAGCGTTTCGCCACCTATAGCGTTGTGGAGGATTCTTGCCGCCTTGGGAACACCAAGGTCTGGTTCCCCGCTCTCTCCGCTGGCGTCGAAGCCATTTCTTCTTCGTTTCAGACTTTCAGTGCGCCATAGAAGCAGAACTGCTGCTGGGATTTGTCTCTTAATCTCATTCAGCTAGCTAGTAGTTCTGGCCACTTATATAGTTATATATCCTGCAAATGTTTATCTTCTTTACTCGCCCGTGATTTCCTCGGCTATTTAACATTTCATTTCTGGCGTGACTCTGCAGAGGCAAATTATAAATAACTCTTGTAAAATATTACTATTAAATTGGTGGCTCTTTCTGACAATGTTTGGTTCTTTTCTTTGACCTGCTGTGCTGATCTTTCTCCAGTCCTATCTTGGGATCGATTGAGAGCGAGGATGGGATCTCGTATAGTCACATGTCTACATAGAACCAGATCTCATGTCTTAGTATTGAAACTCTCTAATCTCATCATTTACAGATAGTATGGTCGTCTGTATGCCGGATAGTAAATGGTTTCAGTTCTTATCTATGTGCTCCCCTGTTTTTTCTGAATGATGTCAATTGCCTAGTGTAAATTTACGCACCCTCCGGTTTTAAAAGTGTAAATTTACGCTCTCTCCGGTTTTAAAATATTGACACTGTTTATTTATAATATCAACTTTAATTATTTGTTTTATTCAAAAAATTGTTCAAATGCGTAAAATTTTGTTATTATTTGATTTATCATTAGTAAAATTTAAATCATGATTAATAATTTTATACATGTGAACATTTTTTTGTGAATATGATAAATAATTAAAATTAATGTTAGAGATCGAGGGGAGTACTGACCAACTCCAACTCGAGTACATCATTTAAAAAACGGATGGAACTTTGTGCGACTCGTGGAGGGGTTTAGTCAGAGACTTGCCCCTCTATAAGCTTGTGCTGTTCTGTTTTTTTAGCTTAATACCTGCTGAGTTTTCTATTGATGGCACTTTTTCTTTGAGAAGATTTTCTATTGATGGCATTAGGACAACTTTTTGTAAACCTTATCCCTGTTTCATTTGCAGTCCAGCTACTGGGTCGACTGGCTGACTAGTTCATCCACTTCATCGCCAGAAGGAGCAACGACAATGGACAGAGGTCTCCTACAAGCTGCCACACAAGCTGTTCCAATACCACTTGAGAAGTTGGCGTTACATGCCCCCGACTTTCTCCTTCAACGAACTCCACACGGGAGCACCTGCCTCCACATAGCCTCCGCCCACGGCCACCAGCGATTCTGCGAGGAGGTCGTGGACCGGGATCCAACACTGCTCGCCGCCGTCAACGCCGACGACGAGACGCCGCTGCTCAACGCCGTGACAAGCGGCCATGACGCTCTGGCTTCCTTCCTACTCCGGCGGTGCTGTGAGCACGGGCTAACCGAGGCTGTCCTGAAGCAGGACAAGCACTTGTGCAACGCGCTGCACCATGCCGTCGGTCGAGGCTACACGAAGCTCGCCCTTGACCTGATCGCGGCCGAGCCTGCGCTGTCGCGCGCGGTGAACATCCACGGCGAGTCGCCCATGTTCATCGCCGTGATGAGGGATTTGACAGAGGTCGTGGAGAAGCTGTTGGAGATAACTGATTCCGCTCATTGCGGAGCCTACGGAAGCAGCGCCATGCATGCTGCTGTTAGAAGGGGTAATAAAGGTCAGGACTTTCTGCCTCATGACTATATATGAACATATACCAAAGAGTATAATTCTCTCTTTTTTTTCTTTGCGATAGGAGTATAGTTCTTTTTAAGTGCACTGATATTAGAATCGTGAAAATATAATATTACTGAATCGAGGCAGTATGCCACTGAGTATTTACCAGTACTCCACAACTATCAGTTTACCTGATCACTAAATAGTGTTTAATTCGATCTTGATTTGTTTTCAGATATCACTAAAAGAATTATTGAGAGCCGCCCTGGATTGGCCACAGAAGCAGCAGTTTTTGAGACAAGCTCTCATGCTACCAAAAACTCAAGCTCTCATGCTACCAAAAACAATGCAAACGTTAAGGTTAAAAAGATCACTCCAGTGAGGCAGGCCGTACAATGGAACAGGGTCGATATGCTGAGAGTGTTGCTGGAACACGACCGGTCCTTAGGGTATGAGATCTGTGCACATGGTGACCCTCTTCTTGTCACCGCCGCCTTTGCCGGCCATGTCGGTGTTGCTCAAGAGATTCTTAGACATTGTCCAGACGCTCCCTACAGCAAGGCAGATGGCTGGACGTATCTTCACCAGGCTGTATGGAGCGATCAGAAGGAGTTCGTTGAGTTCATCCTGGGCTCACAGCAGCTGAGGAATAAGCTCGTGAATATGAGAAATAATAAAGGGAAAACCGCTCTGCATTATGCAGTCCAGAAGTGCAATCCGTTAATGGTTTCAGCTCTGCTGTCCCACAAAGAAGTAGACTTCACCATGTTCGACAAAGAACATAAAACAGCAATTTGGAAATTATTTGAAGCTGGCAATCGCGCCAAGACTTTAAACTGGGTACGTTCATATGTTCTTTGTAAGTTGGCATGTAGAAACACATAAGTCACCCCAATTTTTTTTCTTACGCAGAATGAAGTCATCATTCTTATGATGGAAGCTGATCCCAAAGATGCAATGTCCATTTCTAATATTTCTAAGGCAGTCAAGAAAGAAGTAACCAATACTTCAAGGGAAAATGTCAGATCACTTACTGAGACATACACAACCAACACTTCATTGGTGGCCATCCTTATGGCAACAATAACATTTGCTGCAGCTTTCACCTTGCCTGGGGGATACAGCAACGACAGTGGAAGTGAGGGGCTTCCCATCATGGCAAGGAAGTTAGCATTTCAGGCATTCATAATTTCTGACACCTTAGCAATGTGCTCCTCGCTCGCTGTCGCCTTCATATGCATCATAGCGAAGTGGGAGGATCTTGAGTTCTTGCTTTACTATAGGTCCTTCACAAAGAAGCTTATGTGGCTCGCATACATAGCAACGGCCATTGCATTTGCAACGGGGTTGTATACAGTTTTGGCCCCTCGTCTCCTTTGGTTGGCTGTTGCAGTTTGCGTTTTATCACTTTTACTGCCCGTTCTTACTAAAGTGCTAGGTGAATGGCCTGTCTTGAAGCTCAAGGTTCGGGTGGTCGTCTTGAATCTCAGGAGGAGCCTAATACGTTCAGCTTCTTTGGGCCCAAATTCTATATCTGATTTCCTTGATATGGTCTGATTGCATTAGTTATACCCAGCCAACCTTTGTATTCATTCTCTTTAAGGCCCCCTTTGGAACAAAGGAGTTTTTTCTAATTCCTGCGTTTTTTCTGTAAAATTGAACTGATTCTTGTGAAATTCTTGTAAAACTTCTGCGAAAATCCTGCGTTCCAAAGGAGGCCTAAAAGATACTGTAGTATGCATATGTTCTTTGACAGATACACCTTAAATTAGTGTGCTATATAAATAATGAACTTGATTTGACATTGATTCTATGGTCAATGATTCCATTCTTTTTTGATGTGTTCCATGTTTTTTTTTTCTTCTAATTTGTGGGTGGGGATTACGTTTGGAGCTTCACGGTTCTTTTTAAGTGACTGCTGAATTATAGATCGGCTATGGCCGGACCAATTATGGTCTTCCAGATCTTAAAACAAATTCTTACCAGTTGGCATGAACTAAACAAAGATACAAACTGATGCAAAAAGTTGGTACAAAGCGATATTATCATGGTGGGAAAAAGCATAGTAATATCAAATGTAGATGGAC
>BCLH01001895.1:1109-58408 GCA_001602315.1 Zoysia pacifica
GCCGCCGGCCGCCAGAACCCGCGCAAGCCGGGAAAGAGGAAGAGAGGAGAAATGAGTTAGGGTTAGGGTTGGAAGCACTTTTATCCTTTTTATATCCTCCGAAAAATGAGCGCATCCGTCTGATCTCGATCCTACGGTCCAGATCGCGTGATGGCTAAATAGGCCAGATTTGGCCCAAGAGGGAGAGTGAAATTTCGGGCCAAGCCCAGGTTGGCTTGCACGAATTGCAACAGGCCAATGGGCCAGGCCGAATTTCAATTTCGGCTCAAAAGAAAAGTTTTTTTTATTTCTTTTTTCAGAGGCATTTTTAAATGATTAATTAGGTAATTTTTTACCTAATTAAATCTGTTAAAATTTTAACCAACGGGATAATTTTGACAGAACAGAAAAATAAAGTAAATGCTTCTGAAAATTAAAGAAATTTTATTTTCCGCTGCGTACTTAAAGAAATTATTTTCATTATTAAATTCGAACCAACGGGAGAATTTAATTTTGAAAAAATAGTAATAAATTTCAGATAATTATGATATTGTTATTTTCTGACCAACATTGATAATAACAATATTATAATTTTTGTAATTGATATTTATGCATTTTTTTTATTTCTGCTAAATGGTGATGTAGATTTAATGTATAATATAAAAAAATTGTGTGTCCTATTTTGACCAACGTTGAAAATAAGACATATAATTTTACTGTTTTTTTATATTCCCACTTTATTTGATTTGTTTTCAGGCGGATACAACTTAATGAGTTGTATCAAAGAGATATCCACTCTCAAAGGTGACAACTATGGAGAGTAGTAGAAAAAGATAGACCTAGCGTTTATTTTGGCTGAGGTGGACTGGGTCCTGACCACAGCATGTCCCACTGAGCCTGAGGAGCCAGTGAGGAAAGAGAATGAGACTGATGTTGCTTGGCAGACAAGACAGAGGAATTTTGCTCCCTTAAAGATGTCCTATGATCTTGAGCATAGAAAATAGACCACAGCCAACAAGAAGTGTATGGCTGTGATAAAGAACACGATTGAGCCTGCAATTGTGGGTTCAATCGCAGAGTGTGACACCGTTACAGAGTACATTGAAAGAATAAAGAGTCAGTTTACTGGCTCTTCAAAGACATACGCCACACAAGTCATTAGAAAACTTGTGAATGAAAAGTACTCTGGTGGAAACGGTGGCATTAGAGAGCACATACTGAGAATGAGCAACATGGTATCGAAGCTCAAACCAATGGATCTGGGTCTCAAGGATGCACTCCTTATCCATTTGATTTTTACTTCTTTGCCAAAAGAGTTTGAAACGTTTATTGTCAACTACAATATGCAACTCGAGTCTTAAGACTTGGAAAAGTGCATAGCAATGTGTGTGCAAGAGGAGGATAGAATTAAAGCTTCACATGGTGGTTCTATCAACTATGTGAAGGATAATAAAAGAAAAAACTTCAACAACTACTCCTCAAAGAATAAGAGAAAAGCCCCTGTCCATCAGCCTCAACAGAATAAATTTGCAGTGGACAAAGATCAGTGCCTTCACTGCAAGAAGACGGGACACTACAAGAAGGACTGTCTCTCATATCTAAAGATGATCATGGCAAAGAAAGGTGAGAACATTATTACCTTCATAAATGAATTCCTATATGTGTAATATTCGAAATCTACTTGGTGGATTGACTCTGGAGCAACTGTTCATGTTGCTAATTCATTGCAGGGATTCCGTTCGACGAGGACTACGCAAAGAAGAGAAAGATGCATTAAAGTTGCAAACGGAGTCCAAGCTGAAGTTGAAGCCGTTGACGATCTTTCATTAGAGCTAGCTAATGGCTTCATTTTTATACTTAGAGATGTTCTTTATGTACCCTCTCTACAGAGGAATTTGATTAGTGTTTCATGTTTGGATAATGATGGTTATGATTGTCATTTTGGAAATGGCAAGTGTGAAATAAAGTTTAATAAAGAATGTGTTGGTTTAGCCATCTTACAAAATGAGCTTTATTTGCTATCACTACGTGATGATGTGAATGTCGTATGTGATAATGATAATGTTGCGTGCGAAATAAAAAAATCCTCTTCCATGAATGAAAATAGAAAACGAAAAAGAACTCTAGATGAGTCGTCGAAATTATGGCAGTGTCGTTTAGGCCATATTTCGAGGGGGAGAATAGAAAGACTAGTTAAGAATGATATTCTTCCTCCACTAGAGTTCTTAGACTTAGAACAATGTCGAGATTGCATTAAAGGAAAATATGTAAAGAAAATTAAGAAAGATGCAAAAAGAAGTACAGAAGTTCTACAAATTATTCACACGAATATTTGTAGTCCCTTTTCTGTGAAAAGTATAAATGGTTATGACTCGTTCATAACATTTACGGATGATTACTCCCGATATGAATATATTTATCCAATCAAAGAGAGAAATGAAGCCTTGGATAAATTTAAGATATTTAAGGCTGAAGTTGAAAACCAACACGATTTAAAGATAAAGATAGTCTGATCTGATCGTGGGGGAGAGTACTACGGTCGACATACCCCGTATGAACAAGTCCCTGGACCTTTTGCAAGGTTTCTACAGGAAAATAGAATAGTAGCCCAGTATTCTACACCGGGCGAACCTCAGCAAAATGGAGTAGCTGAAAGACGCAACCGTACCTTAATGGATATGGTGCGAAGTATGATGAGCTATTCTACACTGCCATTGAGCTTGTGGATGAAGGCGTTAAAAACTGCCATTCATATTCTCAACAGAGTACCAAGTAAGTCGGTGCCGAAAACAGCGTACGAATTGTGGACAGGAAGAGTTCCTTCGTTAAACCACTTACGAGTGTGGGGGAGCCCAGCTGAGGCTAAAGTATTTAACCCAAATCTTGAGAAACTAGATCCCAAAACTGAGAGTTGCCATTTTATTGGTTACCCAGAAAAGTTAAAAGGTTATCGTTTCTACTGTCCAGACAGACATACAAAGTTTGTAGAAACGAGACACGCTGTCTTCTTAGAGGATGAGATGATGAGGGGGAGCATGGTAGCTCGAGAGATTGACCTTGAAGAGAAGCGGGCGTATGCGCCCACTCCGATGATTCAAGAGCCATTCTTTACACTACCTGCTGTCATTGCACTGACAGTGCGATACACTGTGGTGCAAGCACCTATTATTGTTCTTTCTGTGGCAACAATAAATGAGAATGAGGAACCTGTTTCTCAAGATCCAACAGAACCTATTGCCACAGATGAGGGGGAGCAAGAACAGCCTCAAACAGAAAATGTACAGAATGAAGAGGCCCCGAGAAGGTCTCAAAGAATAAAAAGATCAGTTATTTCTGATGACTATGAAGTTTATCAGACAGAAGAATTTCAAATGGAGGATGATCCCACCTCATTTAAAGAAGCTATGAGAAGTGAAAACTCTTCAAAATAGCTTGAGGCCATGGAAGAAGAAATAAAGTCCATGAAGACTAATAAAGTCTGAGACTTAGAAGTAATTCCTAAAGGAGCCAAAACAGTAGGCTGTAAATAGGTCTACAAGACAAAACTCGACTCTCAAGGGAACGTAAAAAGATATAAAGCACGACTCGTGGCAAAAAGCTTTAATCAAAGAGAAGAGATTGATTACAATGAGACCTTTTCTCCGGTCTCATGTAAAGATTCCTTCAGAATCATAATGGCACTAGTGGCCCATTATGATTTAGAGTTACATCAGATGGATGTAAAGACAGCATTACTAAATGAGGATTTGGAGGAAAATGTTTATATGGCACAACCGAAAAAGTTTTGTTATAGAAGGAAGTAAAAAACTGGGATGCCGTCTAAAGAAATCGATTTATAGGTTAAAGTAAGCTTCAAGACAATGGTACTTGAAGTTTGACAGCACGATAAAGAAATTTGGGTTTAAAGAAAATATTGAGTACAACTGTGTTTATTCAAAGTTTAAAGATGAGAAGTTTATCTTCTTAATCCTGTATGTGGATGATATCCTGCTAGCTAGTAGTGATGTCAGTCTACTACTGGAAACAAAGAAGATTTTGTCCTCTAACTTTGATATGAAAGATTTTGGTGAAGCTTCATTCGTTTTAGGAATTGAAATTTACCGAGATAGAAACAAAGGGGTATTGGGACGGTCACAAAAGGCATACATAGAGAAAGTATTAAAAAAATATGGTATACATAAATGTAGTCCATCACCTGCACCTATAGTCAACAGCGACAGATATGGGGAATTTCAATGTCTCAAGAACCATTATGAGATTTATCAAATGAAAGCGGTTCCATATGCTTCAGCTGTCAGAAGCTTACAGTATGCTCAAGTATGTACACGCCCTGACTTAGCATTTGTTACCGGGTTACTTGGCAGATTTCAGAGCAATCCTGGAATAGAGCATTGAAAAATGATAAAGAAAGTCTTGCGTTATTTGTAAGGAACAAAAGGCCTCATGATGACATATAAAAAATCAGATTCACTCTATATAGTGGGGTATACAGATTCTGATTATGCGGGAGATGATAGAAAGTCTACATTCGAATATGTGTTTACTCTCGCTGGAGGAGCTATTTCGTGGAAAAGCTCAAAGCAAACCGTCACTACATCGTCCACAATGTATGCCGAGTTTATTGCATGTTATGAGGCTACGGAGCAGGTGAACTGGCTTAAGAAGTTCATACCCGGTTTAAAAGTGGTTGACGATATCTAAAGACCACTTAAATTGTACTGCGATAACGAACCCGCAGTAACGTATGCACACAACAATAAGTCAAGTGGTGCTGCCAAACACATTGACATAAAGTACTATATTGTGAAAGATAAAGTTCGGGATCAAATCATAAGTCTTGAGCATATAAGCACCGCAAAGATGCTAGCGGATCCGCTTACTAAAGGTTTACCACCCAGAGTATTTATTGAACATGTTGTCGGCATGGGTTTAAGCGAAAGTCTGTGATTCTTGAACTAAAAGATGGCCCAAAATATATAGTACCTATTTCAGAACAGAAAAATGTATTATAGCTGTTAAGTCTATCGGCGATTGACCGTGACGATGAAACAGTTTTATGCATTAATCTGTAATGAAATGAGTGAAGTTAAAAGTAATAAAGATAAAAGTATAAAGTGAGATAAGAGGGAGAATGTTAGGAATTGATCTTCACCCATTTTGACTCAACAGCCTTAATGGGCCTTTGATCTAATCGCGCTCTGATCGGGGACGCTCAGCCTATTATAGCTGGTGAGTCCCTGTCGTCAGCGCTACAATAAATAGAGGTGGGGGGTCGACCTCATGACCTAAGTTCATCCGTACCGCCGCACCCCACCGATATCCCTAAACCCGATCTGTGAGGGAGCGCTGTGCTGACGGGAAGCACCACCGCCACCGAGAGATCGACGACGTCGCCGTGACTCTAACGCCACTACCCTCTCCACCGACCGACGCTGCCCAAGCGCAGAGGACCGCACCAACAAAGGGCAGATGACCGGATCATCTTCCTCGACTCCGACGACCGGATCCGAAGGTATTGATTACCTCCGAACCACAGATCTATTATTGACACAAAAACTCTCGGATCTACACTTCTAGATAAAGAAAAGATTACAGCACTGGTATCCGCACGCATACTCGCTCTTGCCGGTGGACATGACGGTCAACGGGAAGCGGCTCGACGTCCATCCGTCCGTCTACAGGCGCAAGCTGATGATTGTGGATTCTGGCACCGCCGACACCTTCCTGTCCTCTTCAATCTACTACGCCTTCGACGAGGCCATGGCGGTGGCCATGCGAGACAAAGGGTACGTCCGTGTGTATGACACCAACAAAAACAAAGTCTGCTTCTACAGGTCTGCCGGCGGTGGTTCCGTGGACTGGAGTGGCTTGCCGAATGTGGAGATGAAATTCCTAAGGGCTCACCTGACGCTGCCGCCGCAGAACGTGTTCTATGAACTGCCCGGTGGTTGGTTAAGATTGGCGTTCCAGCCGGACATGGCCGGCGTCGAAGGTGTTCAGATCCTAGGGAACAAGGCCACGAGATCGTTCAGGGTTGTGTATGATCTCCAGATGATGTACTTTCGCTTTCAGGCCCGTGCGTGCTGATGAAGATTCGATCGTGACTCCTTCTGGTTACTACTACGTAGCTAGCTAGCTAGCGCCGCAGTTAGTTCATTGTATTGTTGTGTGCTTCTGTAATATTGTGGCCTCAGGACCTCCGCTTCAGTGCTTCTGGCCTCGTGAACAGATTTTAGGCTTGAATTTTTATACTCCAATATGTGTTATTCTAAGGAATTGAGTTTGATATGTGTTTTGATGGCCATTTCTTCCCTTGTTCTAGATGCTGTAAGCAGCTTAAGCTGCCGAACTTTGTGTATTTTCGTTCCGGATTTTCTCCTTCCCTAATGAAAGGGCAGAGCAAGTGCTATTTTTCTTTAAAAAAAAGTTCAGTGAGGTGGTTCAGCAATTCTGAGTACATAAACTATCAGCAATAACCAATGAACCATCCACGCGTTCCGTGTGCTTGTAGAACTGACATCAGGGCGAGCTTGGTTTCGAAACTTTTTTCTCAGTATCACTGCAGTCAGATGTCATCTAAGAGCCGTTAGATCTGACAGATCAACGATTCAAATTCACTCCGACCCGGACTCGCCAATTTCTTTTGCAGAGAAGTCCATTTGTCATTGGCTTAGTTTGCACCACCTCACTGCACGTGATGCAGATTTTTTTTTTCTTTTCTTCCAGGCATACGGCTTAATTCAAGTGGTAGAAGTTGCTTTGTCCAAAAGGCTTCCAGAAGGTTCGCGAGGAAAGGCTCATCGGTCGTCCATGAGCAAGACGTCGCTGCTCTTTTCAGCATGTGTTTTATACAAACTTATGTGATACAGTCAGTAGTCACCACTGACGCCCTAAAGTACCACCAGCACGACACCTTCTAATCCCTGAACAAAGATTAGCTCTGTGCAATTAGAGCATCTCCAAGAAGGCTCCATAAAATTAGCCTCAGATTTAAAATGTTTTTTTATGACAAATCAAAATCTGCTGGGGCCAATATTTTTCTCCTACTATAGTTTGTTTTAAGTAGATCTGAAAACATTTTTTATTAGATCACGTCAGCATTTGAAATCCAAAATAATGATGGGGGGCATCAAACTTACCCTGTTTCTAGCTCCACATGAGGTGAATTCAGGGGAATCAAATGCTGGAGGTGGTTTAGGGGAAATGTTGAAGACGGTTTTTCTAGCTAAACCTCTAAAATTTGCTGAGGGTGTTTTGGTTATATCTCAATCTCCTGGTGACGAACAGAGCGATTTGAAATTTAGCTCTGAAACAGTGACAGAAAGATTCCTGGCGTTCTAGAAGCTCTGAAACAGTGACAGAAAGATTCCTGGCGTTCTAGAAGCTCTGAAACAGTGCGATATGAAGATAGGACCAGAACTGCTTGCTTGCAATTTTTGTATTTTTTATGTACTTATCATTTCTTGCTGGATCATGATCATTGTACCTTGTGATTCAACCTTTTCACCTCCACTAGCTTTTGTATTGTGTTTATGGTTACATAATTCTAGTAACTCAACAAGTTAACAACAGAGCAATTTCCTTTAAAAAAACAAAATCAACATAGCAATATAGAAACCCATTGGCAGCGTCAGAAACAAAATCGAGTACGTTCATGTTGCAAATTGCAACCGAGTTCGATAACATCGTCAGATGATCACACGGGGAACGAGATGGTGCTGTTGGGCGGGTTGTAGAACTGGACGAGCCTGCCGTTGAGCGGCTGCGGCGGCCTGGCGCTGCTGTGCTTGGACGGCGCGACGGCCCGGAGGAGGTCGAGCTGCTCCTTGCTGATCTCCCGCACCTTGCCGAGGATGTTCCAGACGACGTTCTCCGTGCACGGCGGCGTGGTCAGCGACCCCGAGTACCGGAAGTAGCTGCCCGTCCGCTTCTGCAGCGGCCGCATGTGGACCAGCCCCGCCGCCACCTGCGCCTCCGCCTCCGCCGGCGTGAACGCCGTCTCCTTGGCCAGCTCGCGGAGCTTGTTCTTCAGCTGCACGCATGTACTAGCTCAGCCTCAGATCGATGTGGAAATGTCGATCGAGATGGGGGTGCGTTGTGTTTCTACTAGTACGTGCCTGGAAGTAGAAGGAATCTGGGGCGCCGTGCTCGTACAGGATGCCGATAACCGCGAGGTCGCCGGCGTCGCTCTTGTGTACCAGATGCATCTCCAAGGGGAACCTCTGGCCGTTGACGGTGTGCTCGGACGGCATGTGCCAGTGCAGCTTCACCAGGCTGTAGACCTTGCCGCCGACGGTGATCGTGCCGACCTTGCCCGCGAACGTCATCGAGATGTCGTGGCCGTTGTTGGTGAGCGTGGCGTTGGTGTCGGCGTAGGTGCGGTCGAGCGAGTCGAGGTTGGGCGCGGACACCGCCTGCTTGGTGACGACGTCGACGGGCGACTGCCGCTTCCCCTCGCCGCACAGCTTGTTCTCCGGGCTCAGCTTCGCCCAGTTCTCCGGCCCCGTCGCGCTCCCCGCCGCGTACCCGAACGCCTCGCCGCCGTTGCCATCGGCACCTACGTACATACACACGCTCGTTCATATATCGTCACCAGTGACTACCGCCATCGCTAGCCGCGTGTACAGTCAGAGAGCGGTCGCGATCGATGAGCGAGCATGACACGTACAGGAGAGGGCGACGCAGGCGGCCAGGACGAGGACGGCAACGGCCGCGCGGGAAGACTTAGACGCCATTGTTGGCAGCATAGGTCACGTGCAGTGTGTGTTCTTCTTGAAAGGAAGGAAAAAGGGGGAGAGACCGTCCCACTTTCCGTGGGCGCGTATATGGAACGAGAGGCGCAAGGATTTGCGGCGGGAATTGAGCAGGTTTGAGCGGACAGGAGCAGGCAGAGGTGAAACTGGGACATGCCAAAATTAAAAGAACGGATGAGAGGCCATACTGTTCTTCGTGGCCCAAAACGAGCAGGCCGAGAAGCCCACTACATTATTCTGTAGGTGAACAGTCCCGATCCGAAAGCGACCACGACGTGCATGCGTTCGAGATTCGATCCTTAGAGTGGCCATGCCCATAGCCTACAAACTACTGGCCGTCGTTTCAACGCACGCGTGCGTATGTACGGCGGCGGACGCGAGCCATGAGCGCGTACGCACTTCGTCCGGCGTCGTGATCGACCTCGTCGACGGCGACGTGCGCGCGTGGGTGCCGCGGTCTTTGCGGCGGCGCCGCCCCACCATCGCGCCGGCTTGCCCACTCCGGAGCCGCCGCGTCGGCCCTGCCGGCAAGGTTTCCACACGCGCGCATAGGTAGTTGCTCGTGAACGAAGACACATAGCCGGGCAGAATTCGTTTTCGGCTGCAAAATGCGAATTCGACAAAACTCGAATGATTCTTACCTCCACGTACCACTTTAATTCCAAAAGCTAGCAAACACACAACGGTATTGGGACAGAAAATTTTTTTTTGACATCGATGCTACGTGGCATCGAGTTTTTAACTTTACGTTATATGGTATTACGAGTGGTCAATATTAACACTGATTAAATAATATTGATACCCGATTGTCACAGAATTTTTATTTCCTACAGGACTACGGAGAGGATCACAAAAGCAGTTAGCTTCCTTTAAATACGCAACACCCTGTGCTTTCTCCGACCCTCCTCCTCACACCTGCGCAAACAAACCAACACAACCAATCGCCCAAACGGTCTCACCTCTATACACTCTACTGTTCTTGCAGCTCTACTCGTCGAGCATGGGTAACTGCCTGGTGATTCAAGACAAGGAGGTCAAGATCATGAGGGTGGACGTCAGCAGCGTTCTGAAGACGCCGTCGCCGCCCTTGAACGACGTCGACCGGGACGCCCTCGCGGAGCCCCTGATCACGGGCAAACGCTTCGTCCCCGCCGGCAGCGTGCTTCCAGCGAAGACGGCAGCAGTCGTCGGCGCCGACCAGGGGCGCAGTACCGTCAGGGTGAAGCTGGTCGTCAGGAAGCGGGAGCTCAGGAGGTTGCTCGGCAAGGAAGGCGTGTCCCTGGACGACATGTTGTCCGCCATGCGCAAAGAGGCGGTGGAGGATCGTGAGAGCGAACAGCGCCAGTTTTGGCGTCCAGCGTTGGAGAGCATACCAGAAGGCAGTGATTTCTAGCAGACGATCGACCGACGACCGGGTTGCTTGTTCACGTACGAAGCTACGTACCACTAGTGATCGATGTGAAGCTTGCAAGATAAAGTTTTTGGAATGAGTTTAAGCGTCTGTTGTACACCTAGCTAGCTACTATACCGTATATGCATGTGAATATATAGTTATAGTGATATGGTTTGGTTAGGAGT
The DNA here is from genome assembly GCA_001602315.1 of Zoysia pacifica. Taxonomy (NCBI): domain Eukaryota; kingdom Viridiplantae; phylum Streptophyta; class Magnoliopsida; order Poales; family Poaceae; genus Zoysia; species Zoysia pacifica. Next base: position 11,420 of record BCLH01001895.1, read on the forward strand.
TCTGCGATAAGGATTCTCTTCGTCTTTTCTTTCTGCTCACAACATGCTTGTGATCCTGGAAATCAAGCAGGTTTTTACGTATGTTGCATACTGCTGTACTGTCTATACAGGCATCACATTCACCAAGCTGATTTTTGTTATCAACAGGAACTTCAAAAAGGCTTCCCTTACACGTTTGATCTTTGTTGATCGCACCTTAGTTACCTTTTCCTCTGTCAGGGCTCAGATCATTCCACCAAATCCAAGCCGTGCAGCAAGCCAAGTTTTCGCACAGCAAAATGAACTTTTAACAACGATGATCAAGGGCACAGGTGACAACGTTAATTAGTTTTCATGAGATCACATTCAAATAATTATGACGAAATCAAACTAAACAGTTCGCACGTCGAGATGGCATTCAGTTCATGCATACACCACGAATCCAAGCAAGCTGCTGTCCTGCCACCAAAGCAGAATTTGTTGTTTCAAATTTCTCTCCCATCGCTCGATCGAGTTGATAAGCAACGGAGAGAAGGTCTGTCGATCGATCTCGTCGCCATGTGCTTGTCAAGATCTGCTTCTGTTGTTGTTCTAGAAGATTGTGCTAGAATTAAGATTCATGAGGCTCATCCGAGTAATTAACTTTCATCCGTGTAAAAGGATTTGGAGAAACGAGAGATATTTCGCCAAACTTGTCATAATCACCTGTCGTCCTTGACCAAAATCTGGGTATGCTTACGTGGATCGAAGCCAGGGTAATGTCCGCTTAGATCAGAGAAAGCGACCCCGACTCAATCCACCCTCAACTGAGTTTAGTAAGCTCCACCGCAAAAATGCATACTCCTTCCATACTCGGTCGTTTTGAACAGCGACACAACCTCCAAAACATAATTTTAACTTTAATTTTTTTTTAAAATATTTATTAAAAAGTGCTTTTATGAAAGTACTTTTTTAAAACAAATTCATCTTAAATTATTGAGTATGAAAGGAATATATATGTTCAATCCCTGCAATATTTCAAGAACACTTGTTTTTTGAAGAAGGAAAACATGGCGGCTACGATATACTCACTCCGTTTTTAAATTGTTTTTCTTAAGATACTTCAGCTTTGTCCTAATGACATGAATCAAACGGAAGTAGTAGTTACGAAGATATAGTAGACCAGAGCTTGGAGTTTGGTTTTGAACTGTTATTTCACTCAATCTGTCACGATAGTAGAACTTTTATTTCACATCTCTCCCATCGCTCGAGTTGATGAGCAACGGAGGTCTGTCGTGTGGCTCGATCGTGTCGGCATTTGCTTGCCAAGATCGATCGTCTTGTGTTGTTTCTAGAAGATTGTGCTAGAAGATTCTTAAGGACCATCGTATCCAAGGATTTGGAGAAAAGGAGAGATATTTCGCCAAGTGTGTCACTACCTGTCCTTGACCAAAATCCGGGCGTGATTACGTGGATCGAAGCCAGGGTAATGTCCGCTTAGATCAGGGAAAGCGACTCCAGCTCAATCATTTTGCGCCGGCTGATCAATATATGATCCATAAAATGAACGGCGCTACGATCTAACTCAGAGTTCCTTTGTAATATTAGAATTTTCACATGAATCATATATAAATTTCAAAAAAAAAAAATAGAAAAAATTTCCTTCGCTCCAAAAAAGATCTCGACCGTTTTGTGCCCTCCCTTGATATGGGCCGTTGGAAGTAGAACTAGAACGACACAAGGCGGACTGGTGGACGGCTACTGGTCCTATTCTGCAAATGACCCATTACCAATTATGGGCCGCATTGCCCTCATTCCTAGCACAGTAAAATGAGCCTATAAGATCCACGTGGCTATGCAGGCCGCAAAGAAAACAGTTGGCCTAATGAAGGTTGGGCCGTACTCATCGTCGCAACCAAGCCCCCACCCCAAGCCCGCCAAATCACTTCGAGCAGAGGAAGCCAGGAGGCGCCGCGCGGCAACCGGCGACGGAGGTGGCGGTGGCGCGCTGGGCGAAGCGGACTCAGATGGGTGGTGCTAGGGGAGCCAGAGAAGACGGTGACGTAGAGAATGCCGCAAGACGCGGTGGTCTGGCGGCCCGGCGGCTTCGAGGACGGACCGGAGGGTCCAGACAGTCGGAGCCACCTCCACTGCCGCCAAGAACGAGGTGGCCAGGTGGGCGGCATCCCATCCCAATTCCCAAGGTCCCCATACCGTATTTCCTTGTGTCAAATCGATTTCAGTCACTTTTATAATTTCGTGGTTCTGATCGCGGTGTTTTGAATTTCGATCAGATGTGCAGAGTTTTTCTAGTGCGTTAGAGTTGATTAGACACGATCTAACTAAGGCAGTCATCTGTATTTGGAAGCAGAAGGAACGACTTGTACCAAAACTTGCCATTTCTTTTACTAGGTTTCAATAGGGGTGTTAATAGGTACACCTAAGGCTAACCGGTAAACATATTTAGTTCAAAGAAAATGAACTAGTTTCTCAAAAGTGGAGAAGATTTTGAAAAGTTAGTTTATTTTGTTGAACTAAAGAGGTTTGAAGGGTAACCTAATTGGTTTTAGTTTTCAACCATAGTTTTCAAGTATTGTAACAGTTTCTGCTGCTGCTACGTTCGTACTACTACTAGCTAGCTACCCTGATTTCTGCATCACCTAAATACCTAATCCAATCATGTGAATATTCTTGTCTGGAGCTTATTTTCTAGCCAATAATTGGCAGAGAAATTAGTGGGTGCGGACAGAAACCAAAAGCGATGGATAGGAACAGCATAAACTAGAAAAGACCTTTTATTTTTGAATCGCAAAAACGAAAGGGACATCTGCTCTGAATTCTGGCTCCACCCAGCCCTTCTTCCCCAGTTATTAAGAAAAGGGCTCTATGCCCCGATAGTGAAATGGTGACAGTAATTGACAAGGAATTGTGCTAGGAAATACACTCACATACCAAAATTATGTGGAGTACTTTATAGAAACATCTGATGTGGAGTCACACCATACAGAACCCCTTTCATTTGATTGGATAACCTGTATTTTTTCACCACTGATGTGTGTAGTGAAAGGGAACACCGTCAGTCTAGTCAGATACACACTAGATCAGGTGTCCCTTTAGAAAGTAGTAATTGTGTATTGAAGTTTCTAATTTGGATTTTTGCAGAATCACAACACATCTGCAAACTGTATAATAAGGAGAGACAGCCCAACACATCCATGACAAGTGACATACGAGTAGTAGCTAGCAAAACAAGCCCATTGATTGATTGGACTTAACAGAGGACTCAACAATTTTATATATTATTGGATTGGTATGATTCTGCTGTAGTTTTTATAAGGCACAGATGTTGACTCATTAACAGGCGGCAGTGCTGCGAAAATTAAAATCAGAAACCAAAGGCTATTGTTGTTACCAATAATCCACTTGTTTTTTTTTTTCTATTCTGGTATCACACATCTTAGAGAATACATCTTTGCTTTATCAATAAGATTTGCTCGAAGGTAGGCTGTGCTTTATTTTGTTTCAGTTTTGCTTGTTGTAACAAATTATGTAGTACGTTCCGTTAATTTTTTCATGATGTTGGTTAGCTTAAATATGAGAAAACATGCTGGCTGTAATAGAAAATGTGTTTAATTTGTAGAGTTGGAGAAGAGATGTTACACCTCTTAAGACTATGAGATTAGTATAAATCAAGTTAGGATAGAGCGAGAACATTATGGGTCTTTTCCATAGGACATTTAGTTTATATATTAACAAAGTATATGATCATGATTCAAAGTCAAATATCATAGCTGACGGAGTCGAAGTCTAAAGGATATAGCTAGATGTTCAGGGATTATCATGTCCATAATCAGTTTTTCCAAAAAAAAACTATTATTATACCCTTTGAAGAACGAACATGTCAGTGTGAACTGTTATCCATTCTGCAGGTATTAACAACTGAAAAAATAAGTACTTCAGCAGTTGGATCCATGTCTATCCATTTACAGGTCCCTGTTTTCCAATCTTTAGGAAAAAAATAGAAAGGTGATTATGAAATAAAGAAAGGGAAACTACAGGCTTGCTGGGACCAACCAGAGAGAGCTGTCAGTTCCAATGTGATAAGAGTACAGCCAGGGATTTCTGCGGCTTCAGACAAAAGTTTTCAAGTGAAGCCAAGGCCCTAGACCCTCTCTCTCTCTCTCTCTCTCTCTCTCTCTCTCTGGAAGAACAAAGTTACAAAACCAGCCTATAGAAAGGACAAGATCTTCCTCTGAACAGTGGGATTAACACCCATATAGAAGCTGAAACTATTGCACTTTCAGATATATCAAGAAGCTGCCTGCGAGCAAGAGCAACTTAGAACAGAAGCCCTTGTGCAGTTGGTCTCTTACTTTACTGTACAAATCTCAATCCTGGTATGCTCTTCAACTCTGAATTCTTTTCGGATATCTTAATCTGGGCCAGGTTTACATACCAGTGACCATGGCATATCGATCCTCTTTGATTTCTGAATGCAGAAGAGAGCAACTTGCAGGTTAGTTTACAAGAATTGGTAGGAGCCGGAGTCTCATCAGTCAGAGACTAGGATGAGAGAGATCAGCAATAGCTCAAGTCATCCAAGGCAGGATCCTTGTGTTCTTGCAAGCTATGGCTTCCATGGCACCACGGGCAACTCCTTGTAAGAACCTCACCATCCCCCCAACCTTTCCTTTGAAATTTTGACAAATTTAATTTGCATGCAAGTTGCCACTTGCCAGATTTTAATCTATATATGACGAAAAGATGAATCTCTGCTTAGATCAATTCTAAACGAAATGGTTTTTTGCTCTCCTTCTAGTGGTTATTAATTACGCCGTTTTCGCATGCCTGACAGCGACCAAGCAGGAAGTACCTATTTCGGAGAACTGGAAGAGGCTTTGATGCATGAGGTTGCCACAATAAGAACTCAAAAAGCAGCAGCCACCTCCATGGCTCATGATGGAGATACGACGTGTACGCAAAGCTCTCTCTGTCTCTCTCTGTGACCAAACCCAAAAACACACACAGCCTTCTCTCTCCCGGGCTGGCTAAGTACAAAAACGCACAACCTTGCGCGGCACTTTTACAAGAGGTTAGAGCATTGTAGTCAAAAGTAGCCATGCAAGAGCAGCAGGAGCGGCAGCTGTGCAGCTTGTGTGTTCTCAATCTCTCACTCTCTGTCCTTCCCTTTCTCCTCTGGAGTGCAACAAGCCCCTCACATGGTAGTACAAGTACTACCACGCTACCAACTCCCTGCGTCTCTGCAAGTGCATGCACAGCTCGAAGGGAATATGTTCACTCACTTTCACTGCCACATTGGTCCCACTTTCCCTTCCTTGTGATCCCATGCAGCCTTTCAGTTTCACCTCTCTGGAACTTTGGATACATGTCGTGAATGATGTCCTCCTCCCCTATGATATCTTCTTGCAGCCTTTCCTATTGCTGCTGCTACTGCAACGGCTACAGCTGGGCCGCTGCCTCCAACACTGGACATCTTCCCCTCTTGGCCTCTGAGGTCGTTTGTCCACGCACACAAGGTATGAACAAGCTATGAATCCACAGTTGAGTTACCAGTAGTAGAAATCTCAAAGAGTTACACGAGTTGGATGGATTTACAGCTGAGTTCTTGCCTTTTGCTTGTGCACTGTAGGAGTATTCAAATGTGACAGGTGGTAGCACTGACTCGGAGAGCAGCAGCAAGAACAGCAGTGAACACTCCTCAGATCAGCAAGTAGCAGCAGCAACAAGTATGGCAAGTCAGCTCGATCAAGTTCCACAGCTGCAGCTCAAGGTATTTCTATGATTTCAATCGCCGTCTTCCAGTAGTTTCTTGGTGCACTGGTGTTCTTCTTGGACTTGTTCTTTGCATCTGCATTGATCTTTCTTGCTCATTCTTAGTACTCCCGATGATGGTGTCATGTCGCTAGCTAGCCCACAAGGCCACAATTTCCAAGATGCTTATGTAGATGTATGCTCCGACCTACTATGGGAGAACACATTATTCCAGCGCATTTAGAGTCTTGCTGTTCCCGAGATCCCGAATCCCAACATGTTAGGTGAATCTTTCGGCACCTAGGTCCCTACAGAATTGAGAGTTCTCTACTTGCCCACCTGTGTGTCTTGGATTGCTTGAATGTTTTGTGCACTGCTAAATTGCTAATAATGTACTTCTAGTAGTAGAGAATATGATGGTTTATCTTTGAAAATTTCAAAGGCAGCTGAGGTTTCTTGTAGGAAGATGATGGGCATCATCGTTTTCTACATGAATCATTCATTCTAATTAAATTCCACTATCCAGAGGAGAAGAACTGGGAATGATGCATTCTAGTCTCTATATTACAAATTTCGATATAATAGAAATGCATCACTGATGCTAAAATAATGGTACCTTGGGTCAGTGGTGCTTTAGGTACTTTCTGGTCAATTGATGAACTGCCAAGCAAGACATATTTGATGAAACCATTATATAGGTGAAATTATTGGTTCACACTTAACCGAAAGAGAACTTTGCGAATTAGGGCGCGACAGCATAACAAAAAGCAGGGCCCAAGTTTTGTCCGTTGTAAGAGTGGGTGACTCGATCAACTGCACAAGGCTGTTTTCTATTCTGCTTGATGTAACGTGCATGTCAAGATCTCATACAATCTTATTGTTTACGGCATATGGTGTGTACTGATTTTCATGGGGTGATTTCTTCTCGTTCACTTGGCATGCAGACTATGGCAACAAGTTCCACTCAAAGGAATGGCAGGACACTTGATCCAAAGGTCTCTCTTTTGATCTTTCAGTTGCCATCTACATATACAGTAGTTATAGTTCAGGGTCATGCAACAAAATCTATGACAACATGCGTGTAGATACTGAATTTTATGATTTTATCTTCCCTTGGTGTCAGCAGACAATTAGAAGGCTTGCTCAGAACCGAGAAGCGGCACGCAAAAGCCGGCTACGAAAGAAGGTGAGTGACCTGAAAACTGAAGCTTTTCAGCGGTGCAGTCAGCAGCTTGATAGCAGGCTAATTTTTTCAACGTTCCACAGGCTTACATTCAGCAGCTTGAGAGCAGCAAGCTGAAACTTGCTCAGATGGAACAGGACGTCCAGCGAGCCCGTGCCCGGGTACCACTGCGCTTTGCTCGTTGCGCTTTTGCCACTTGAATTGCTAACTGTGTTTCTGAATTCAGTGGAACTTGATGAATTTCATTTAGGGCCTCTTGCTGGGTGGAGCTCCAGGTGCAAACACCAGCTCGGGTACCTAACTTCACCTCCAATTTCTCGATCGTCTTCGTCACCAAATGCATATCTGAATGTGGTGGGCGGTGTATGTCCAGGTGCAGCCCTGTTCGACATGGAGCACGCTAGGTGGCTGGAGGACCATGCCCGGCGCATGGCTGAGCTGCACAGGGCACTGCACGCGCACCTGCAGGACGGCGAGCTCAGAGCCCTCGTCGACGACACCCTGACGCACCACGACGAGCTGTTCCGTCTCAAGGCCGTGGCGACGAAGGCCGACGTGTTCCACCTCATCACCGGTGTGTGGACGTCTCCCGCAGAGCGGTGCTTCCTCTGGATGGGCGGATTCAGGCCCTCTGATCTGCTCAGGGTATGGACTTGTGTATGATATCTGAATAAAAAAATAAAATCATCTGATATACATCATGTTGCAATGTGTATATGTGGCCTGCATTCTGTTAAGTTATAAAGCTTACTACTACTTGACATCTAGACATGACGAGAAAACAGTTAACCCATCAATTTGGAACTCAAATTACATCAGAGATTACCCACTAGTGGTACATGTATGGGTTTCCTAATCTCATTAGATACATCTCATGTTGTTGCAGACACTGCTGCCCCAGCTGGATCCCCTGACTGAACAACAGGTAATTGACATCTGCAACCTTCAACAGTCATCGCAGCAGGCAGAGGAAGCTCTCTCCCAGGGCCTGGAACAGCTGCATCAGTCACTAGCTGACACCATGGCTGGTGGATCTCTAATTGAAGACGCCAACATGAGCTTCATGGGTCAAATGGCTCTGGCCCTCGGCAAGCTGTCCAACCTTGAAGGTTTTGTTATTCAGGTTATGGCTTCGCGTCAAATCTAGGATCTCAATCATTACCTCATCGTTACAGATACTCAATTTATCTTTGTAGATGAGCACTAAACCACTTGGCAGAACTCATAGTGCTTCAAAGAGCCGCATCGATACTCCATTCAGTCACACCTATATCATATTAAACCCCATCAGTTTTACCACTGGTTGTGCCAAAAATCAAGAAATTGTTTCTTCTAGATATTTTCAAATTTTAATTTCTGAGTTTGCCACTCACTAGTATCTGGGATATTCTGCCATCATCAACTTGCTGTTGACTTCTGGTATTTCTACATTGCAGAAATAAACTGGCCTACTAAGTTCATAAGCATGTTACGGCATCCTTTTATGCATCTGTATAATCATAACAAGGGGCTATTTATACAAGTTTATTGATTATTAACAATTTCTTAAAATATTAGATATGCAACTCTACGTTCTAAAACTACATGATTAATTTTCAGGCTGATAACCTGAGGCAGCAGACTCTTCATCAGATATACTGGATTCTGACAGTTAGGCAGGCAGCTCGGTGTTTCTTGGCAATTGGCGAGTACCACGATCGCCTTCGTGCTCTAAGCTCCCTTTGGGCTTCTCGCCCTCAAGAGTAAGCAACATGTAGTCCCATAGACCCATACGAATCCTTACTTTTAGTTAATTTATTTAAATAAAGAAGTACCAAGGTTCTAGTTGTTGAATGTAGTAGTCATCAATTATTTGGCAAATTTTTGAGAGCAGTGAATATATGATCAAGGGAGGGTTCAGCACGGACGTGATATACATCTAAATTAATGTAGCAAGATGGGTCCTGCTAAATTAGCATGGAATGGACCACCCTCCTACCAGCAATCCAATGTCAGCAAGCAACCACAACAACAAATGCCTATCCCCTCTCGGAAAAAGGGGACATGCTACTGCATTGAAAATGAGGATTAATAATGGTTTCTGTCACTTTCGTTACATAGTAGTATTTTTCTTTACTCAAGACAACCAACAAGTGGATTCAACATAACTTAAAAAATTAGCTGAATAGCTGCATTGCTATATTTTTGGATGCCTCCCGTCCTGATGCATTTTTGATGTATAACTTGCAGGATACTCACCGCAGATGAAGGCAATTATGGAGACCAAAGCATTGCGGCACAACCATCCCCACACCAATATGCAGCATTCTGATTCCGAAATATCCTGGAGCTAACATTTAACGTAGACGCAAGAGAAGATGACTAGGGGATTAGGTTCGGATGTAACTAGCAGATACTTCCGAGGCACGTAAGTGTTTGGAATGAACGGCCCTGTAGAACAGGGGCTGTTTTTTGAGAACGTGCAATGATTGTATTACTATTTCCAGGGATACCAGAGTAGCTTAATTCACTGAGCAAGATGTGATCAGAACAGATGGAAAATTGTTATCCAGTGCTGTGTTATTTTAGATGATCAGTCTAAATTCTCAAAAGGGCAGTTCCTACATGCCAGACTAAGTTAGTTGTTGGATTAAATGACTGTACTGTGTGTTAATTTGCTACACCGTACTAGAAGTTGGATATTAGAGACGCCAGACTAGGGATTTAAGCAATTGAAAATTTGGTACTAGAAGTTGGATAGAGTCATCGCTGCGATGCATGCCCGTCTTCTTGGATATGCCCATTGTCGCTTGCAATTAAAACCACTAACTTAATCAAGGCCAAACCTGAATCAAGGATCTTCATCAGCTGATAATCTTTAACAAAGGAAGGAACGTTTTCTTGCAAGAGCGCAAGACGTGTGACAAATAAATTTGGTCAAATAATTCTCGAGTACATCATGTGTTAGCATCCGTTTGCTTATCTGTACGCAAAAGCCAAACGTTTTCATCCACATTTTGGATTCTGATAGAGCAGGAGATGTGAAATGAACGAGTTTTTATTGTCCTACCGGAAGCAAATGTTCCAAGTAGTTAAAAAAAAAATAGCAGCAAACGTCACATCCATGTAGTGTCAAGCATTACGGCAAACAGAAGTACTGCTACTACTATCATTTAGCCAAGATCCACCCAATCCAAAGGTCACCAAGCAATGGGTTCAGAAAGATTGACATCAACGTTAAGTAAAAGAACATCACCGGTATGGTTGGCAGCCCACAATGGCGCAGGAAATTAGGCACATACATGTTCGGGCGCGATAGATTTACCTCGGGAGCTAGGCCCGGCGCGGCCTGGTGAGGCTGAACGCGTCTCGAGCTGGAGGGTGGGAGCGCGGAGGAACAGGAGACGAACGGCCATGGCCATCGCCCATCGGTGCAGGGGACTCCCCGTCGTCGTCCCAGGAGCGTCGAGGACGGAGATGGGAATCCTTCTTCCCGGGCCCAATGTTGTGTTGTCAGCCGGACGGCTCGAGTAGGCCGTGCAGATGTTTAGCGCAACTTACCACTTGACCCAAACAGAAATAAGATCGGCCAAGTGGGCCTCATACCTAGGTTACTGGCTCTTCCTGACCAGGGTAGCTCACGGCCCTTGCATACGTCACTCTTGGCATCATTTTCAACATCTGCGACGTCATTTATTCATTTCGTAATCATCCAGAGATAAATTCATTTCGTAATACTCTTTTGGCCTCAAAATAAGTGTTATTCTAAATTTTTAAAATTTTTTTTACCATTTATTTTATTAAAAAAATTTAAAAATTTATTTATTTTATTGTGAACCGATTTATTATTAGAAGTAATTTAAACTTGATTTGTTTATTTTTATATTTTCGTAAATTTTTTAAATAAGACAAATATCGATTTCAAAAAATAAAAACGTACTATGTATTTCTTGGTATGGCGAACATAAGTCCAAAGTGCCAGCCAGCCAAAATAATATAATTTTTCTTTTATATATAATATAATTTAACAGATGAAAATGAAAAAAAAAAAAAAACGAAGGCTGTGGCACTGCCATCGCATCCGTCCAGGTGCAATCACGCAGTCCAAGTGGCAGGCAAAAATAACGCGCGCGTCGCGTCACGCCACGCTCAACTGCACGCGACGGCGACAGCGTTCTTCCGCCTTCCTCCTCAACCGCCAGCTCCACTCGCCTGAGTCGCCTCCGGTGGCAGTGAGCCGGCCGGCTCGACAAGACTCGATCCCACCCCGACCCCATGGCGTTCGCCGCCGCGCACCACACCTGCCGCTTCGTCCCTGCCGCCGCCCGCCTGCCGCGCGGGTTGGTCCCTTTGCGCGCCTCGCCTTCTCCGCTCGCGGCCGCAGTACGCAGGTGAGCGATCTGGTCTGGTCTGCGTGGGATCCGGTTCTGGCTTCGCTTGTCACCTCTATGGAGTCTGCGTGCTGGATTAGAAGGTCGTGGTGAGAGAGACGACATGGTGTTTAGTGTGTGAGCGAGGTGACGGGCGGATGGATCCCCTGCTCCCTTAGTGATTGTATCATTTCCCATTGTAGGTTGGTCGGAGGGCCAAAAATATTTCACTCTGCCGATTCATGTATTCCGTTTGCTTTGTAGCAGTAGAACATATCCGGAAGCCAGTCGATGATCTGAAATATTTCCCATTTAAACTGCACCTGCCCTTTTGGGCTACGGCCTACGGGATTGCTGATTCCAAGGGACAAACAGCGCGTCCTTTTGCATATTCATTCATTTCCATTTGTGCATAGATCTTTTCAAAATTTTAACTTACAGCATACTTTCAGATTCACTATAGTTCCTTCGTTGCACTAGATTTTCTTTTTTCTCTGCTTAGCTTTAAAAGATTACTAACTAATACTGAAAAGATCTTTAATATGCAGCAGTACCCTGTCTTATATTTTGTACGCTCTAATAATTTCTTTCTGCTATTATTTTCCCAGAAGAATCTGTTGCCAATCTATCAACTCAGCCGATGTGTTGGGAGCTTCATCAGTGGTATGTTCACATGTCTTCCATGTTCATCCATTTAGAGTCTTGTCAAATGTATGGCTCTTTACTTGGAGCATTTGCATATTAACGGCTAATCTGTTTCTACCCTTCTGATTTATTCAATTGATCAAATAAAGTTCATTGTTCCTTTTTTGTTCTCTTGTGTAACCACGTTGCTTCTTATGTGTATTGTTTGGAACCACTCTTATCAGACGTCTGATGGGGGAGTCCCAGTGCCAGTTGTCATGATCGATCAAGATTCAGACCGTGATGCGACAATTGTGCAGCTGAGTTTTGGAGACCGCTTGGGGGCACTGCTTGACACGGTATAACTTCAATAAATTCCTCAATGCTTTGACTTTAGATTGTTGCTGTTTAAACCCCTGTTTTTGCAAGTCCTAAATTTCTTTGTACTGTAAATTAGTTGCCTTGGTATTCACTGTTTGCAGATGAAGGCACTCAAGGACTTAGGCCTTGATGTGACGAAAGGAAATGTGACAGCTGAATCAGCTGTCACGCAAACAAAGTTCCACATCATGCGCTCGTGGGTGCATGCCACTCTCTGTTTACTGTATTTTTCTTAGGAAAAAGTCCAAATTACTACCCTCACCTATGGCCATAGTTTAAATAACCCCCTAACCTTTCATTTGGTCTATTTAACCCCTTCAGTTTAGGAAACCAGGGCATTATTCACCTTTAATCACTGTTCTAATCTGGTTTTGCTGACTCAGCCCGGTTTTGGTGCCACGTTAGCATGTGATGTGGACAGGACATACTGAGTGGTAAATTAGGAAACCAAAATCAGGGAAGCTTGACATGCACATGCAGTCAAAACCCTGGGAATAAAAAATCAGCGACATGGACATGCACAGGCAGTCGCCCAAAACCAGTGTGCTCTAATTGATGTAAATCTCTTCTGACGTTCTATAATATACCTGCTACTCGCATCCCCAAATTCCCAGGTCTCAGGTTCATAGTTCTGCAGTAAGCAGAATTGTAATATTGTTGACAAGAAACAAGCCTTGCAATATCATGAGATTTCAGTATTATGCAGTAAAACAAAGTGGTTCTGTACTCAACAAGTACAATGGAAGTAACAACACGTCTGAATGTAACAAATCAACATGTGTGAACTGGAAACCAATTTCAGAACACTATGACTTATGAAGTTCTTATTGAAACTGAATTTTTTTTCTATAGCTAACTTGACAGTAACTGCATTGCTAACTAAACTCCATATGAAAGTCACATCCTCGTATTCTTTTTCTTCCTTTGGTACGTTATGATAGGTTGGCTTGAGCCCATTGTGCTCTGAGCAGGAGTGTGAGTATGTTGAACTGAAGCAATGTTCTCAGGCATTGCACGCTTCCGTGCCTTCTTTGGTGGCCTGCTAACCACCAATACCTGTGAAATCAGAAATGAAATTAGTTTGTCTGTAAATGCAAAGTATAATGGTGCATTCGAATATAAATGGAAGGATTTGCCTCTTTTCCTTTCTCCATCATCCTCCGCATCCTGGTTCCTGAAGCATTTGTTGTACACCTCCTAATATTGTGACCTGTTTGGTGGCATCTGCTGCATTTGCCCTTGATACCGACCTTTGAAAGCTTTGTAGCCTTTCTGACCTCTCCAGCCTCCCTTCTTCTCTCTTTCTGTAGCGTACCCAAGAACCAGGACCAGGACCATGAGAACCTTTTGCTGGTCTGAAATGAGAACCCAACCCTGACCTCCAACTGGAATATGTACATCTTTCTGTAGCATACCCAAGAACCAGGACCATGAGTCTTCAGTCTCTTTCTCAACAACAGCCCATGCTATGGGGTATATTTGGTTGTTTGCGTCTCTGCCAAGTGCACATATCAGCTCACCGTTGCAAGCCCCCTCGAAAAACAGCCATCTAGACCAATAACTTTTCTGTATCCCCTTGTGAACCCTTTTTTGCATGCATCAAAACACACATAAAATCTCTGAAAAACAGGGAAATCATACTGAGGATCCAAACAAACTGCTACTGTGGACCCAGGGTTGCTCCTCAAAATCTCTGCTTGGTATTCAAAAATTTTAGAGTACTCTCCTCTATATGACTCGTAAAGCCTTTTCGTAACAATACCCTTTGCTCTTTTGACTTTAGATATTGAGACATCTGATCCCATTTCAATCAAAACTGTCTCCTTAATGTTTTGTAGCTTCCATGATGGGCTTGCCTTGATAATACTCTCATATTTTTCAGCTATTCTCGATGTAACAAGTCTGTTGTCCTTTCTTTTTTGGGCAGATGTGGACTCCCTGCTTCTAAATGTCATGCCAATACTGAACTTAGGAATTAAAGCTTTACTGTCATACCTTGGAAATCTGCTTTTTCTTCTAATTGCTTCACTATCATCTTCTTCATAGCTAGCTTCCTCGCTTGAGTCCAGCATTGGAGGATCAGCAATATCATGGAATCCATCCTCTTCCCAAGGATCATTTGCATTAAAATTGTTGACACCTATAGGATCAGCAGATGGAACATGAGCAGCGGGGTTCCTTTTCTGATTCCTTGCATTGGTTCTAAACTCAGCTGCTTCGTCATCGTCTTCAGATGCATCTTCATCTCCCTGGACATATTCTAAATCCTCAGTGTCACTGTCATTGTTATCTTCAGCATCTTCGCTGTCATCGTCACCTCCGGAGTCACTTCCATTTTTATAACCAATTCCTTCAGTCTGATGTTTATTGTTTCTCTCATTCCTTACAACATCAGAAGGGGCATCACATGACCACAGTATACCATTTTCACCATCATATCTGAATATCTCCACGTATACCTCTGCAGCTCCATCATTTGTTATACACTGAGCCATAAATAAGCACTCCTTATCATCACCAAGCTTTCTAAGACCGCTGTTTAGTGATTCTCCAGGAAAGAGCCAATGGAAGTCAACAGTGTCTGTGTCACTTGACATGATCGCATAGATGACTTCTCAATTCTGGAAGTGAAATCTTGTCCCTCTCAATATGTGACATCGCAACACAACTACCCACATACAGCACTTGAAGGCCATCAAAATCAAATCCACCTCCCCAATGAAACCTAACAGAAAGATTCTCAGATGGCTCCATTCACCTGAGAAGAATAACAAAAATTGAATCAGATCAATTTCCCTGATTGTTTACCCTGGTCATACCAACTGCGATCTGCCTGAGAATCACTAACTTACTTGTGAACAGCCTGGGAATCAATTGAGCACGAAACAGCCAATTTCTGGGGCACCTAGCCGAGGCAAAGGACGAAGTCACAGGCGCTTCTTCAGATGTCTTCAGGTGGGTGTGCTTCAGCCGCCGGGACGCCGGCAGCAGGCCGCCTGGCTCCTTTCTGGCCGCGCCCACCTCCTTCCTTCTTCGTCAGGTGAGGACTCCTCCTGTCATGCCTCTGCCTGCCTCTTTCTGCTCGCCTCTTTCCATGCATGAGAGGCGGTCCCCTGATTTTTGGCTTCCTCTGTTTCACGTATGCCCTGATTTCTGTTTCCTATTTTACCTCGTCCAGGTCAGAGCTAACGTGGCCCCAAAACCAGCTGAGTCAGCAAAACCAGAATAGAGATTTGATTAAAGGTGAATAGTGTCCTAGTTTCCTAAACCGTTGGGGTTAAATAGACCAAATGAAAGGTTAGGGGGTTATTTAGACTATGATCATAGGTGAGAGTAGTAATTTGGACTTTTTCCTTTCTTATACAGTTTTTAGATGTGCGTCTCTGTAGAATAATTAAGAGGGTTTTCATATTTCATGTCCTTATGATAGCATTCAATTTTCAAGTGTCTCTGTTTGTACAAGTACACAAATGCACAATGTCAACATATCAAAACTTGTCTCTGCATTCAGCTGTCATGTGATTAGTTTTGTCATTTTCCTGGTGCGCATAAACTTTTTTCCTTTTTGAGGGGACAGAGTATTTTGTTTACTGTTCACATATATAGCTGAAGGACCACTGTACAAGGCTGCAAGGGGCCACACATACGCATATGTTGAAATAATGCTTTCTTTCAAAAACATTGTTCTTGATATCCTTGGTTAAATCTTAGATGGAGGAAAAAGGATTGGCCCCTAGGGACTTTTGCATCAAGATTTCATTTATATTCTATGATGCTTCTCATTGTTCATATAAATATTATTTAGGTTGATGTTATGGCCAGCCTACTACATCTTGCTTGGGATTGAAAGGCTTTGTTGTTATTACATTGTAACATTTCTTCCCCACTTATTTTTATATCTAGGGGACGCAAGGTTGCGGACCCTGACATGTTAGAAAAGATACGTCTAACCATCATTAATAACCTCCTGAAGTATCATCCTGTAAGTTTCAGATACATGTATCTGTAACTCTGATTTGTTATTACTTTACTTATTTTTTATAATTTTGTTGAATGAAACTAAAACAGTAGTCATGACATCAATGCATAGGAATCAAGTGAGAACTTAGCAATGGGTGAATTTTTTGGGATAAAATCTCCAGAGAGGAAGGCAAGTATGGTGCCTATATTCATTCTGCAATTTTGGCTTCTATATGATTGCACTTTGTTGGCTTTAGACATTGTTCCCATAAGAATAAGTGAAACTCTTGATTTTGTGACACAAAAACCTGAATTTTCTTTCTTTGATCTTTGCACTGGCAGGTTGATATTGATGTTGCGACACATATACATGTTGAAGATGATGGGCCAAAAAGAAGGTTTGATGTTACTAGATCTACTGATATTTACTGTGATTTAAGCACGCATGAGCACTTCTAGAAACCTAGCTATGTTGAATATCTGATGAGACATTGGCATGTCTCGATTTTGCTTGCAGAGACAGTGTGTGGTTGTTGCATGGCAACAGCTCTGCACACTAGGAGAGTCAAATTATTGACACCGAGTGATATTTTCTGAACCTATCCTATATAAGTTGCATTTGGCAAGGCATAAGATAGAGTCTCTCTTAGATTTAGACAATGCTAAGTCCAAGCTGTGAATTACCATCTCCTATAGTAAGATTGAGGAAGCATATTACTCTTGAGAAAAAAAAAATCTTTTGTATCTATTTATTATTTATGATCTATCGTTTATCCTATGTTCTATATTTTGCATAAGAAGCTACTAACTTCTTTTGTGCCTAACTATTTTTTTTCCTGTTTGAACTTTTATACATCTCAATGAGTTAGAAATGCATATCCCTCCAAGAGTCACTTCCCTCATAAGATAAATATATGTACTCTCTCTTTTGTACATTCTTTCCCACATCATTAATTTTCATTTAGCTTGTGCAGTCTGCTTTACATAGAGACTGCTGATCGGCCAGGTCTGCTTCTGGAAATAATCAAGATCATCAATGACACAAATGTTGATGTGGAGTCAGCTGAGATCGATACTGAAGTATGATATTACTTCAGCTTCCTTGCCCCACTAGCCAGTGAGGCCATTGAAATTTCTGAACTTATCCGATATGTTATTGCAGGGTTTGGTTGCCAAGGACAAGTTTCATGTGAGTTACAGAGGTGCAAAAATGAACAGCTCCTTATCGCAGGTATGTTTGCGTATAATTAGATACTCGCCCTTTTGCGCAGCATTATATTCATATTTCTTAAGATATTATCTCTATTTTTTTCTTTTCCCACTTGGCTCTGTAACTTTTATATAGGTGCTGACCAATTCTCTGCGTTATTACCTCCGAAGGCCTGAGACAGATGAAGACAGTTACTGATTATTGTGCTATCCAGCTTTCTAAGGACATTAGATTAAAAACTACAAACTCTATGAGGCCCTTCCACATTTGCACATGAAAATTTCATTTTAGCCAACAAAATACAGCTCATCTGTCCGCTGAGGAGCTTGATCTGGGGGACATGTCAGAAGTGCCCTCCTGGTGAATTGATTACCGCCTCATGCGTGGATAGTTCTGATGTCACGGATTGATTATAGCCCAGGCCAACCGAGCGCTAAGCAGCGTTACCACGAACCAAGCGGATTTCCTCACCGCCCCGTCATGCCTAAAACAATTCCAGGACCTCGTTCTCCCAACAGTTCCCTATAATCATACCTAAAACAATTTTAAATTTGGCCATGTCACCGACTCGAAGTCCGAGTCCGAGTCCGAGTCCGTGTCTACAACTCCCGGACCTCGTTCTCCCTCTAGATGGCTAAGACCCTCACTGTACAAGACCATGAACTATGTGGTCAATTGCAGATACAGATCAATGTCAGATTGATCACATGTTCAACATAAATCTTTTCATCTTTCCCCTGTTTATTTGCCTTTCTACCACCAAATCAAGCCAAGAAATTAATAAATTTTGTATCAAACATGTAAAATACCATCACGTATTTGAAATACGCTAGGGCGGATCTAGTAGAACAGATCAAATTGCGTGCTCGGTAGGAGGATCAGATGAGACGGAGAGGAACAGACCAAATGGGAAAGGGTCAAATCGGGGATTTCCTAGTTGTACACGATGATGGGCAAGTTGGAATGTAAGGGGTGAAGGCCTGCAATTATCTCTGCTGCTGTAGTACATAACTGTAGGGAGCTATATTTCAGATTTTGAAAGCGCATATATTTAGGAAACTCGTATAGGGAACTGTTGGAGGGTTGTTTTTCAGATCACATCTAAAATTTTTATTTAAAAACTTAATTTAAGAAACTATTAGAGATGCTCTTATTTTCTTAAGATATGGCGCCAATCAGGTGAAGACATAATCTTTTGAGTCTTGACTCTCTAAGTGGGTGTCCTTGATTCTGTTGGTGGCCCGTTTGACGTCTTTTGCTTTACTCACTCCATCCTAAAAAAAGTAACTTTTTGACTTTTAGATATTAACGTTTGACCATTTATTTTATTTTTTTAAAAAAATATAAAAATATAAAAATAAACAAATCATACTTAAAGTATTTTTAATAATGAATTATTTTACAATAAAATAAATAATATTTTTATAAAATTTTTGAGTAAGATGAATGGTAAAAAGTATTCCCTTCGTTTTTAAATTGATATCGTTATTGACTTCAAATTTTAACTTTGATCATTCGTTTTATTTAAAAAAAGATAAATTTTATATATTCTGTTATAATTTGCTTTATTATTAAATGTATTTGAAACATGATTTAAAATTTTATATATTTAAACTAATTTTTTAAATAAAACGAATAAGTGAAAGTTGAGATTTGAAGTGAATAACCGACATCATTTTTTGAACCAAGAGAGTTGATGGTTAAAATGACACTTCTGAGAACGCAGTGAGTAGCTCGTTGCTATGTCCAGACGAGTTACGGCCTGGCCAGGCGGATGCGACCACCGAGTGATTGGTTGCCTGACCGCATAAGTTGGCCTGGCTCCCACCGTGTCAGAGGTGGCAACAAACGAGAATGAGATGCATTTCTCCGCAGCCTCGCTGATGCAGATTGTTACTCACCTCTGTTTCAAATTATAAGTTATTTTAGACTATTTAAGTTTTTTAAATTATAAATTATTTTCACTTTTCGAGACATCTTTTTCTTTTCACAGTACATTTTCACTCTATTTCTCTCCTCTTCATTTTCAGAACATTCACCTTTTTCACTTTTCTTAATTCTCGTATCCAGCTTTAAAACGACTAAAATGAGACAGAGAAGGACACGACTTATAAATGAGACAGAGAAGGACAGAGAAAGTAGCGTGGAATACTCCTATCAGCAAATGATGTATTAGAAAATAATTAATATATTTTAAAGTATATTAACATATATTAAAATATATTAAGATCTATTACCTCCATTCCAATATACTAGCCAAAGTCAATTTTTTTAATTTGACCAATAATATTCATAACATTAATAATTTTTAATATAAAAAGTTATATATTATAAAAGTTTATTTCATGATGAATATAATAATATAATTTATATATGATAAAACATCATCTATTTTTTATTAATATTAATAGTCAAAATTAAAAAAAAATAACTTTGACTAAAGTTAAAAATACTTATATTTTTAAAACGGATAGAGTATAAAGTTAAAATAGATGTCGTTAAAGTATGATTACACAAGCTAAATATTAAAATAATTTATTTTTTTCTACTTTTATTCATACATATTAGACTCATATAGATAAATAAACATATTCTCTTCTTCATCCAGACTACATATATGCAACCAATCAAATAAATTGATATGTAAAAATTAATATGTATTTATCCTAGCTCAAGCGAGCCTAACTCACACCATCGCAACGAAAAAAGGAAAAACAAGAAAAGAAAAGAGTGAGCCTAACTCATCACATATAGTACCAACTAGACAGGATAGACGCAACCAATCAATCACGGCCTAGTTGAATTGTTTGGAGAGTTGAAAATTTCTGGCTTTGCAAGCATGAAGGATCCGGGAATCTGTGGAGTACTACGATCGGATTCAGAATTTCCTTTTCTGTTCTTTTTGGTACCCTTCTGTCAGTCTTATCACGGGCAAGCGATATGGCGGCCTGCGTGGTACAGCTTTCACGTCCTCTGCTGTTGACAAGACCTGTACTATTGTAGGACGCCTAGTCATCTGTCTGGTTTGTCCGGTGCCCAGCTCACTGGTTGTACATCGGACACCAGAAGGTGCTTAGCACAGTGAATCAGAGGCGTAGTACCCCCCCGTCCTTTAAAAAAATTAATATTTTTTAAATTTAGAAATCAACTTATTAAAAAAATTATGAAAATATAAAAATAAATAAGTCATGTTAAAAATATTTTTAAATAATGAATTATTTCATAATAAAATAAATAATATTTCAAAATTTTTTTAAATAAGATTAATAGTTAAAGGTGGGTAGTTGAAAATCTAGAATGCTTTTTTTAAAAGACAGAGGGAATAGTAATCATCAGAGGTGCTCTGGTGCCAGCACTGTTTAACACCCGCTTCGTTCACTTTTACTCTCTCCAGTTTTCAAATATTAACCTAACTGACTTCTTTCGTCAATTTTGATCATTTATTTTATTTTAAAATTTATTCAAATATGTAAAATTATTAATTATATTTTAAATATCACTAATAATAAAATAAATTATAACAAAATATATTATATTTATCATATTTTTTGAATAAAATAAATAGTCAAACTTAATGTTAAAAGTCAATGGTATCAATATTTTAAAATCGAAGAGAGTAAAAAACATTTTAGCATTCAAATTTTATTCTTTAATATATATAATTCTCACATCTTAATACATATTTTATCTCTTTCTAATTCACTTTATCTATTCCTAATATATATATATACATAGTACACTTGTTCACTTCTCTTTAGTTTCTATACCTAGACCTAGAATGAATTATAATAGTGAACCGATGGAGTAGTACTTCCTCCGTCTCAAAATAAATTTTATTTTATACTTTCAGACATCTACTTTTTGACTATTCATCTTATTTAAAAAATTAGTGAAAATATTTTTTTATTTTATTGTGAAATGATTTATTATTAGAAATACTTTAAGCATGACTATTTTATTTTTTTTATTTTTATATATTTTTTGAATAAGATAAATGATCAAAGATTGATTTTGAAAATAAAAAATGTTACTTGTTTTGAGACGGATGGAGTATTTTCTTCGTTTGAAGGTGGATCCTTGATGGTGCAAATCATGAGGCATGAAAGGTATTGTTTCCTGAACTGATGGGAATTCATTGTGGTATATGGAATTACTCCCTCTGGTTAAAAAAATTGTTTTCAATAGTATTTTGTTAAACGTTAGAAATATAAATTACAAATAAGTTTTAACTATTAAGTTTAGAAATACGAAAAATTATACGATTAGATTTGACTTAAAAAATACTTTAATAAAGAAAGCTACTATTCTTATTTTTCACCCGAACCCGAATCAGCCCAGAGCACGCACCAACCGCGCCCTTGCCCTCCTCCGCCGCTCTTGCTCCAGCGGTGCCCCCCTGTCGCCGCCTACCACCGCCGCCAGCTCACCGGCGTGACGCCCCCGCTGCCCATGGCTTCGACGACGCCCCCGCCGCCTCCACCATCCTCCTCTGCCGCCGTGCTAAATTCTCAACGTGAGACGTCCTCACCTTGACACTGTCCACCGCTGACAACCACCACCACGGTCGGCGCCAGCCCCGGAGCCTTGCCGCCCCACCCGCACCGCTCCCCCCACCGCCGGGCTAACCTTCCTCTATTTTCTAAGTCCAGTGGCAGAGGATAAGATTTGGGGGGTACAAATACACGCAGTTAAAGGATTCTTCGGTGACGATGACGATGGCGGCTGCGCCGCGAGCTCGTCGAAACCCTAAAAATTACTGAATGCAATGACGTGATGTACACTGATGAAAAAAATTACCGAAGAAATCGAAAAAATTACTGAAGAAGAGAAAATTACTGAGGAAATCGAGAAATTACTGAAGCGATTGTAAAAAAATTAGAAGGTAGGTTAATGAAAAAAGTTGGTGCGGGTTGTAGGTGCGCCGGTCAGTTTTGGTCAGTTGGCTTAGTCGTTAGCTGGTTAATTGATTATAGGTGAAGAATAAGCTATACACTTCATGGCCATTGAACATCTTCAGAGAACTGAATTCGCACTAACCCACTGTTTACCCCCCCCCCCCACCCCCAATTGCAACTTTGAGTATATAGTATTCTTTTGCGATTGGACACTGACATCTATTAAATCAAAGGGCGACAACTTGATCCATGCAGATCCTTCAGGACATGGCCTCTTCCCTCCAAAGTCTTCATGTCATGATCTGAGTATCTAATTGCCTCCCCATATTGGCCCACAAGGATCCTCCCGCCACAGCTGGTTACTTACGTAGTACAAATTTGCATGTTCACAGGCTCAGATTCAGTGGACGGCTCCTTTCTGCTGAGGTACATGGAAATTCAAAAGTGTAAGAGTCGAATAACAGCTTATGGAAAGAACCAAGAAACCAAGAAACATCACCACCTACATGCAAGCGAGGGATACGTATTGCTAGATATATAAACTTAGTGAACTGTAACAAATGAAGTTTCCATCTTGTTTGTCTTTTTTTTTTATTTATTTTTTGGCATCAGTAAAGAAATATTAATGTGAAAAAAGGGGTAATTTTCGCAAGCGATCTTATCTGTACGTAGAGCTCGCCCTTGGCACTAACCAGTCAATAATAGATACCAAGAGGCACAGGGTAGAAAACCGGCTGTACCAATTATTGGTAGCCCCTACCAGGCATTCCTTCTCTCCTAAAAACTCAGCAGCAGCCTGACACATCCTTTTCCAAAGAATATTATACTCCTTCACTAAAGAGTTACTTTAAGATCACTGAAATATGTGAACAGATAAATGATTCAATGCAAGTAAAACCTTTGCCAAAAACTACTTCGAGATAAGCGGTCATTATTGTTTGGAATAACTACGGAATTCCACTGCCATAGCTAAGTGTCAAGCAAATATCACGGCATGTGTCGAGCGTAAAATAATATCATCAAGCTTTACTTGACTCCTCTTCTACCACTTGTGCAAAATGCCAAGAAAGCATGATACCATTTGACTATAACAGAAGAATGCACAAATCTCTGTACTCCACTCCTCTTATGGAAATCTATGAATATCCTTTAATGCCTCAATCAAGACGAACCTATGAACCTTTTATAACTGAAACATCTCAGCACTAGACAGCACCCTACATGATAAAGTGGCGGCGGCACTGCATTATATTCCTTTATTCTTTTTCATGACATGTAGCCATAGGACTCCAAAGAAGAGAAATAAAGAGTAGATTTAAAAAAAAAAACTACATGTATTATCATAAAGTTATCACAAAACTATATATTTTGTATCTAAATTATCATAAAACTATACATTTAGAAGTGTTGCTTACATGTGGGACCTGTTTGATGTATATGAGAACAACTCTTAATTCTGTAATTTTGTGATAAATTGAATGTAAAATTTATAGTTTTGTGATAATTTTATCATTGTATATATAGTTTTGAGAAATTTACTCAGCATATAATTATGTCTATAACAATATAACATAGGAGTATCTTGTTATGCATCGCAATTTTATTTTGGAATCTACTGTGGACAAATTCTTAGCCTAAAATACTACTCTACATCTCAATCCTGGGAGAATTTCTATGTTGCTAGCGAAATCCTGCAATACAATAGCAACAACGAAGTCTTTTTTTTTCGAAAGCGCAAGAAAACTGCCCATCATTCCATTACAGAGAAGAATGCGACAACAAAGCCTGATAATAGGTAAACTAAATCAGATGATTTTGCCTTCTGATGCTCAAATGAACTTGAAGGAAGTTGCATAAAGAATTTCTTGCACAGATTTCTGCCTGCTAATGCTACAAAATGGGGGATAAGCCCATTGGTTGGCTTTCTTATGAAAGGTGGTACATCATTCATGTGGCCTTTTCAGTTACAAACAAAGCATGCCAATTAAAAAAGAAAGCACTCACAGACGTGCCTCACATTTTCTTTTGAGCTTGCGCTTGAAAGCCAGCTCCCACCACTATAAATGGAGGCTCGTCCTCAGCCTGCACTGAATAAGCAGCCCACGGCACATCGTTCAGTTTAGTAGTTCCTCCATAGTCGAAGCATAGACTGCACAAAACAAACTGTCCCTTCATCAATGTCTAGGTCTATGGAGCCTCTCGTTATTGGAAGAGTGATCGGAGAAGTTCTCGACTCCTTTAATCCATGTGTGAAGATGACCGTGACCTACAACTCAAACAACCTTGTCGTCAATGGCCAGGAACTCTACCCATCAGCAGTCCTATCTAAGCCAAGAGTAGAGGTCCAAGGGGGTGACTTGCGGTCTTTATTCACATTGGTAGAGCAATAAAAAATTGCAAACACATAATTGGAATACTTATGTTATACAAATATCTCACTATATATTCAATTTCAGGTAATGACAGACCCAGATGTCCCGGGACCGAGTGATCCATATCTAAGGGAACACCTTCACTGGTAATCTTCTGTAGTTCTCATCTATGGGATCAGCAGTTATTTCTAGACATGTGTTATAGATTAACTAGACAGCTAGCAAATGTTTCTCGGGAAGACAACATCATACCACATCTTCACCTTGTTCTCTTAACATTTATACTGGAGAAGTGTGGCTAAATGTTACCCTTGACATTCATAGGATCGTGACTGACATACCTGGTACAACAGATGCTTCCTTTGGTATGTTATTCTCCTGGTTTGTGTTTTAGTCTATTCCATGTTCCACTTTGTTTTGAATGGATAAACATGCATATGTGAAACTGCAGGGCGAGAGGTCATAAGCTATGAGAGTCCGAAGCCCAGTATTGGCATCCACAGATTCATTTTTGTGCTTTTTAAGCAGAAGCGCAGGCAGAATGTCACCGTGCCATCTTTCAGGGATCATTTCAACACCCGTCAGTTCGCTGAGGAAAATGACATTGGTCCACCTGAGGCTGCTGTCTATTTCAATGCTCAGAGAGAGACTGCTTTCAGGAGGCGCTGATTTATGGTCTCATTGCTCAAATGACCTTTTTTGTAGTAGTGTATGCTACAGCTCATGCTCTTATGTGAACAGTAAGATTGAGCACCAAGAGTGGTCCATGTTTATGATTGAAATAATTATATGAGTCATGTTATCAGGCTGAGGGGTTAATCCCCAACATGCTAAGTTAGTGTATCGTATGCAGCTTGCTGCTTGCCCGACATTATATGCATATATTCTAATGCCGGATCTTCTACAAGTGGAATTCGTGGTTCTTTTTGAGACACCTTGTATCATTATGGAGATCCTCCTTACTTCCCTACACTGTATTAAACATGCATGGATATCGATGGGAGTTCACCGAAGTCACCAATTGCATGCCTACTGGAAGTGTAATGCGAGAGCTTTTAGGTTTAGCAGTTAAAGACACAACTTCGCGTCGTAGTTTGTAGGATTTCCTTTATATGATTAGAGCTTTTAGTTAGTAATTATTTTCTGGTCAAGCGCACAATGACAAATCCAGCACTAAAAAAACTTGGGATGAGGTCATATCCCAGACGAAAAAAGCATTAATGATGCAAGACCTCATCAGTACAAATGATGCGAGCACTTAGGAAATCTTGCAATGCTCAGACTGAAATTCAAAAGTTCAAACAACAAAGAATTTTCAGCTAATCTCTCTCCATTTTTAAAAAATCATATTAGGACAACAAGTTTAGTTCAACTTTGAATAAATTTGTTGTCTTAACAACATCAATTTAAGTATGGAGAAAATACTTGTTAGAGCTAGTCATCCGATTAAATCTCCTTAACAAAAAATGGACCATTGAGACTTCGATATTGGTTCAATGTTTACTCTGATAAGCATTCGATGTAAAACAAAGTACTGAAAGAATTCTTGAAATATCAACCAAAAATGCATTATTCTCAAATCAACCCACAGCATGATTCAAATGAGTTGTTTGATTGGACATGAAAGTAAGAAAGTAGCCAACATCAATGTTTTTAAAGCGGTAAGAGGAGACGTGGCAACTGACTACCACCTCATGCCTTACGTAAGGCGCGAAGCATGGCGACGCCATATGATATACTATGCTGTCAAGATTTATCTAATAGTGAATAGATGAAAAAGAAAAAGAAAAGAAAAAGAGGAGGGGGCTGTAACAGTTCATAGCTCATTATGAAACTAAAGGCCCAACCCCATTCTACTCTCACTTTTAACCTAAACTATTTGGATGCCCGTGCGTTGCCAGAAAAATATTTATCAACAAATTTGATATGATTCAACTAGTTGGTCCGCTCGTATCTTGGTGGTTGGTTAAAAAAAAAAACTACTCCCTTCGTTCACAAATATAAGTCATTCTAACATTAAAAATTTGTTTTTTAATATAAGTCATTCTTACTTCTCAATACACTTTTCTCTGTTCCTAATACACTCTCTCTCTTTTCAATAAATCTCAATCTCTTTTCTCCTCATTTTTTGCATAACATACTTTTTCAATTTTTTTTAATCCCTGTGAGTATATTGTTACATAACTCCCATCTTATGACTTGTTGGAGTACACAGTATATAGGTGAGACGACATCGCTTTGCTTTTTTATCTTCATTGAACATTGTAACATTCATTCAAATGTAAATAGGATCACTTTGCTATGCCCAAAGTTATATTTATATAATAAACTGCTCTTCACAATTTAAGAGCAGTATCAAAACATCTTTTCCTTTATCATCCTTCCCACACCGTGACATTTTCACAAACTACCTTCCACACACATAATTCTCAAAATAGGAAAAGGTTGGCAATATTTCAGTCTTCTAATAATCTGGTTGCAAGATGATTTGGTGTCATCACTTCTAATCTTCAATGAAAACGGCAATGCATTTTGGATTTGACAGAGCAAGGAAATACCGTTATTTAGAATTTTTTGAAGCCCTGTTTAAAATTTAAAAATTGATAGAGCAAGAAAAGAACAGATTTTGATCATTCCAATCTAATAATTCTAAGAACAAATTAAATCTGCAAAAAGTTACAGTTTACAAATGTTAATGAGAGCCAAAATTCCTATAAAAAACTACTGTTCTGAACATCCTTTTTCCAATGTCTGCTCCCAGGTGCTTAGGCACATGCCATTACCAGCAAAGAACCAAAATATTTTGCCTAATTTAAGTTTTCAAAATACGTAATCTCGACGCCTACTTTATAATCATACTATAAGTTGTAAATAAATGCTGAGACAAATCATATACTGTTTTAACAAATAATATTGCAGGTATAGGTGTTTGAGCAACGCAGAGATTATTTGCAAAGAAATGTTAGCTGGACGCTTTCTTCCTGATAGCTATACTTACAATTGCTTTCATGATTATCTGGCAACTGAGAGAGAGAGATGGGTTGCAGTATCCAGCCCAGAGAAAAAAAAAAAAAGAAAGGCCAGTACGGTAGCAAGCATTGCAGCCAGGGGTTACTGTAGCAACGCGAGCTACTGTAGCACTGGATTTAGTCTCGCATGGGAAGTTGGAGGAGATGGAGCTCAATTTAAAAACTTGGCTTTATAATGCAGTAATAACTCGAGCTAATTCTTTTACGCGAAGCGAGGACGGAAGCATAAGCAGTTATTCTGCGAGGTGAGACTCGCACGAAATGCAACGGGTCCGAAGCCGTATTTTAGGTCTGAGATGTTACAGAATGGTATCAGAGCCGACTCTCACGGTTTCACGGACGTGTACATGCTAGAGACGCGAGTACAGTGTGTATGACGCGTGAGCTTAACGTGCTCACAGCATGACACATACGTCGGCACTGAAAGTACAGACGTGAGTCCCAAGAGGAGGAGAATGCAGTATCCCAGCCCAGAGAGAAAAAAAGCCCACATGCACTGTAGCGCGATGGTGACTGTAGCACCAGTGGTTTAGTACCACCTTGATGGTTGAAGGAGATGGAGCTTAATTTAAAAATTCGGCTTTGGAATGTATTAATAATTCGGGTTAACTGTTTTACGCGAAGTGAAGATGAAAGCATAAGCAGTTATTCTGCGAGGTGAGACTCGAACGACGTGCGAGCGGGTCTAGAGCTATATTCCGAGCTTGAGATGTTATATGGGTGTTAGCTTCTACCCATTGTAGCATTGGATTTCTCTAACGTATGAATGTGTTGATGATTGAGTGAAACCATAGATTAACTCTTTAGATGTAGGCACATCCATTTTTATCATAAGTTTTCAAGCATTGCCTTCCTTTACGATGATCGACGACTCAAATGCGGATTGGACTCTTGTTGAGTAACGCATCGAACTAGATCAAGCGTAAGGATGAGCTAGAGCTTGGAGTGGCTTAGTATAAACCTTGAGTCCATAGAAAAAAACAATACTATTAAGAGGGACCAAGTCACTTTCTTGGGTCACATAAGTTTTAGGGTGTATGGATGCTTTAGGAGTTCATCTAAGACACTAAAGTGACAGAGGATGTGCTGAGGAAGCAGTTGGATGAAGTTAGAAGTGAAAAGATTTGAAGATCTCAGGTTTCAGCACGTTAGACAATGTGATCGGACAGCTCGGTATTGTTGGAGATGAAGTCCAGAGAAGGATGGGTTCTGAAACACAGTCAGACAATAGTCACTCGCAATGTGGAGCCGAATATTCTGGTGCTACTTAAGTTAACCTTCAAGAGAAGGATGTTTTAGAGCACAATGAAAAGAGAAGACTGGACAGTCCGATGCATCTTGTCAGACAGTCCAACAGGCCAGTGCCAAACAGTCCGATGCTCCAATAGAGGAGTCTAGAGAATGACACGTGGAAGGAGTGACGCATTAGACAGTCTAGTGTCATCGAACAGTCCAGTGGCCATCACGGTCAAACAGTCCAATGCCCTGAAAAGTTTGTCAGATTCATGATATCAGCTTCAAACAGCTACTTCTGGATTTGTATACTATATAAACCCAAGAGTTGAACATTGTGATGTGTGCCTGAGATTAGGAGAGCTAGAGGAGGGATACCAAATGAGAGCACAAGGAAGAGGTTGGAAGTCTTTAGTTCTAGAGAAAATGTAACTAGAGCATCTATTACATTTCTAGAGCTTGTGAGGCTTGAGAGGAGTGATTAAGCTTGTTACTCTTAATTTATGATAGCATAGATCTTTAGGAGTCAGTGATCTAGCTTCCGTGTTGATTGTGAAAGTTATTACAAGTTTGTGAGCAGTGTCGAATCCTCCACTTGAAAAGAACACCTGAGCACCTGAGCTTTGATAGGCTATATTACCTGAGGGAGCGGGGGGACATATGTGCTTTCACTAAGGGAGTGGAGCGTATTTTGATGACGCCGTTTCACAAATAACGGGAGAAATCGAGACTCCGACGAGAGTGGTCCAATGAAAATTAGGAGAAAACACCAATGAAACCTCGCTAAAAATCCTCTCTTTACTACTTATTTTTACACTCTCAAATTTACGCGCTTGCAAGTGGTTTAGTAGAGTAGTCTTTAGTTTTCCTCTTGGTTGCTTTCGTGGTTAGCGGTTGTTTGTTTGCTCTCCTTCTTAATACTAGCATGTTAGAAGTTTTGGCCTACTAAATTTATTTAGGGCTATTTTGTTCCAGGATTAAATTGCAAGTTTAGTTCGAAGCAAAATTCATGGTTACATTAGACCACTAAGTCAACCCTCTTCTCGGTGTTTTGATCCTTATAATAAAAGATACATATAACCTATTTGAGCAATTCAACAATAATTAATGAATTTTGTAGTTGAGATACAACCAAAATGGAACACATATATCTCCAGAACATAGCCTATACATATATGCACAACATGAGATCAGTAGCTCACTCAAACCTTTCTTAAAATAGGAGTTCAATCTTAACCTCCAAGAAGCGAGGCTTCACCCATTGTCAGCATAGTTATGCAGCCTCTGCCCGATAAGATCGCAGTCTTCCCTAATAGAATCGTGGTGTTTCACAAGGAACCAGCAGAATAGCTTGCATGAATGGTAGAGCACACAGACAGCAAGGCCGCCTAATCATGCGAAACGATGCACTGTAGAGTTCACGGCAGCAGAATAACTGAATGTTGAAAAGACATCTTTCGCAAGTACATAAGGAACCAATAGAGCAGACAGTAGGTTCACACTGATAGGCATCAAGACGCATGACCTACATTGCCCCGAGCCCTGAAAAGCCATCCTCGTATGCTTGAGTGAGCTTCAGGTGTGCAACCCTCGTCCAATGAACCTTGAGAGATAAAACCTAATAGTTAAGCAACATTCACGAATGAATCTGACTACAATCTAATGGTAATTTGCAAAATTTTGTGTAAGCCACTGTAATAACTACTAAATCAATATCAATAAAAAAGAGCCATTTATGCGACGGAGCTTTGCAGCACCAGCGCCATACAGATATCTTTCCCAAATAATTTTGCTTTTCTAACTGTTTTGACAATTAGATCCGAAAGCAACAAGAAAAACTGCAGCTCACCAATTTAGTCCAGAATTTCAGGAAACATGCACCATAAATGGTGATATCAATAGAAAATTGACCAATAATCCAATCAAGAAGGGAATGATGACAATCTGGAAGCAGATAGCAACTCACTGAGATGAACAAACCAAGTATAAAACTATAAAACAAAAATACATCGATTAGCTCACCCATATGAAAAAAAAAGTGGATAACTCTTGAAAGCAGTTACACCCCAATTACAGATAATAGAAGCAAGGTGTCTTCTCCCAGAAGTTGTGTTAGTAAATGAATCTCTAGTGGCAGCAATAATAGTGGATATGATGCAAAATCCAACAGCAAAAGCAAACAGATCGTTTCTGCTCATTTGTTGCATGTGAAGTTGATTTATAAGCACAAATTTAAGGCAAACAAACCTGGATCTATCCCTATTACCAGCTATAATATTATTGATCCTTCAGCATGCTTCTTTCTTGATGCTTTTCTTGTGGCTGCTAGCCAACAGGCTCAAAAGTCATGGAGGTGCTTTATTATCAATGACATACTGCAGGAGGAAGGAGAGCATCAATGTTTGCTTGTACAACTATTGAAAGGTTAAATATCACAGGTGAGCACATATTGTATGTTAATTTGTACAACATACTTGAGGTAATGGCAATACTTTGACTGGGTTACTGTAGCATTTCGACCAAATTTCATTCAATTTTTTATTTTTTTATTTGGAGCGGTTTTTGACCGGTTTTCATCAAACCGGTGGGACCGATTTATTGAGCGGTTTCACCAGTTTATCGACTGGTTTCTTCGGTTTTATCAGTTTTCAGTTTCAAATTTGAAACCTCCCTCAGTTTCACCGGTTTATCGACCGATTTCAATATTCCAAAAATTTTCAAATTTTCAATTTTTTTGAGTTTTTTAAACAAAAACCGGTCATCCTAAAACCGTGAAAACCGGACTGATTTTCACGGTTTTGTTAACCCTGATCAAGACTGCATTTTTTGGAAATTGACAGAACAAAAAAAGAACAAATTTTGATCATTCTAATCTAATAAATCTAAGAACAGAGCAAGCAAAAACTAATTAATTTTGAAGAAAGTTATAGTTTATAAATGTTAATGAGCAAGAAAAAAATAGATTTTGACCAGGTTTGGCTTCACATTCTCGCAGTTGTGCTGGTGCATTTCATCGAACACATTGATAGCTCGCCGATCATGACATAGCTTGATGAGGATGCTGTAGATGCAGGTGTTGGGCCAAGGCAGGCACTTGCCGGGTCGCGCAAGTTGGTGAGGAGCATAGAGAGCACCTCAGGGCGGCGGAGGGAGACGAGGCGGAGAGGTGGACGGCTAGGGCCTTGTGTGAGACATGGCTGCAGCTGAGCAGCGCGGGAGGAAGCGGAGGAAGGCGTGGTTAGGCGGGAGACGGTGCACGAGCAGCAGGAATTATGGCTCCTTGAACCTGCTAGGCTCGGCGACCACGGTGGCGGAAGCCGAGCGAGGACGAGGTGAATGAGGAATGCAAATGTGGCAGGTGTGTGGTGTGGCAGAGCCCACGCTGCGCGACTGCAGAGTGGAAAAGTTCGAGCGCGCACTGCACGGATGGGGAGGACGCAATGATGCGGGTGAGCTCCGCGTGGTGGAGGTACCGTGGCGATGGGGTGAGCTGACGCTGGCGGGGCGAGGCGGCTGGAGGAGAAGATGGGGGGAGATGGCGCGGACGGTGCGATGTGAGCTGAGGGGCGGCGGGGGCAGAGGAAGAATGCTGGCGCACATGTCGACGCCATGCCTCAGCGGGGAGGACAAAGTAGGTCTATCAGCGCGGAGCTCGTCGGTTTTAGACATGGCGGTCGCGAGGGCCCCTCGAATCCCATCCAGTCTGAATCGCAGAGGAACCACCATCCCTCCGAGCCGTCAGAATCAATGTCCTCGAGCTCATGAGCCACCGTCACGAGACTCGTTGCTGTGGGACGCGGCAGGCTAGTATGGTAGTAGTACCCACCTGCCGGAGCTCCATCCTTGCGAGCGGGCGACGGACAATGACCAGATATCACGAACTCGCATTTTTAGGGTAGTTAGGGTGCGTTTGGATCTGATTCTTGCAGCTGCAGCTACGGCTGTGACTAGGCCCGCTTATTCGAATGGTGCCATAAATACCACACCGGCTGCCCACTCCCACTCACCACTCCACCAGACCAGCTGTCTCTCTCCTTCTCTCCCTCCCTCTCCCCTCGACGATTCGACGAACCAATAGCTGACACCCTCATCCCTCCCCTCACCGTGGCGGCTAATATATAGTGAGGATGGAGGGGAAGAACCACGCGACGGTGGCGGCAGGCTAGCGGCGAGGACAACAAGGAAGAGGTAGCTCTGGTTAGATTTGGCTTCCATGACCCCACCCCCCTTTTTTTTTGTGGCACTGGATTCCCTTTCCTGCGGTGTTCTTTCTCATGTAAGGTGAGTCGGTGGGGATGGCGCTGGCCTTGCACTGCCTCGACCCTTAAACGATGCCAATGCGACACCTTAAAAGCCATGGCCAACAGGCCTACAAATTGGCTCAAATCAGGTGAGGAAGGGAACTCGTGTGAGGTTGATGTAGAGGATACACAATCAACATGGGATACCATACACTTCTTCCACTAAAAATTAAAGCATGTGAACTAAATCTCTTAAATTAACTAGAGAATTGTAAGTTTTCTGACCACTGCATCCATGACACTTAAACACACAGTATTAGCTGCAAATGGAAAATCACTTTTACAAATTTTAGAGAGTTATTTTTTTAATTCTGAAATGATATCTACGGTTCCAATGATAGCATCTTCTGATCATTGATGGAGGACAGATATGCAAAGTTTACCAGCAGGATTCCAAAAATAGTGGTATGGAAAATTTCTCTTGGATAGACCACATCCTACCTGTTTGTCTCTTTTTTTCTTGCTCTTTCCTTAGCTGTGCTCAGCGCAGGAATATCGCACAGTTACATATCTGTCCACTTGATGACAGTTGGCAATTGGGCACCTTTGTTCTTTGGATTAATTTGATACATGCCATTACAATTTTTCGAAATTTGATATATGCTATCCAGGCACCCCAAGTGACACGGCGATATACAAACTCCAAAAATTGTAATTAGATTCCTTTCCTACGCTAACTCTCAGGTGCTTGATGCCCCTCTTACAGAAATGTGGAACACACCAAACCAGCAGTAGCCCATTTCCGCATGGATATATTCAATCACCTCAGCTCTGTCAATAAAATCAGTTTTTTTTTTCGAAAACAAAATCAGTTGTAGGTAAGGGTTTAGAGTTTATAATAGAAACTACAAACTCCAAGGGGCCCTTTCACATTTGCGCCTGAAATCTCCATTTTAGCCAACAAAATACAGCTCATCTGTCACTCGATGAGTTCTTATAGATGGAATTGAAATTAGGCTCTTGAAGCAGTTTCGATAATTTATTGTCGAGAAGTTCTGAGCTTCAGGCTTAGGTTTCTGTTTCCTTTATGTCATTTGATTCCAGTTTGAAGGGATATTATTGGAAGGGCTTCACATGTTGGGTGTTGTCTGTAAGATGGTATAATTTGTTTGCATGTAAAAACTTGACTATGATGTCTCATGACGAAACAAAAGAGCATCCCCAGATTAAAAGAATCATCTTGGTCTAGCTGTCACTTTGAATTGCTGAAATTTTCCTGAATCTTTGTTTTTTCTAGTATGAAATTTCTAGATGATTCATATGAAATTTCTATGTTCTACAAGAAACCTTAATTATAATAACCTGAGACTTTTATAGAACCCTCAATGCCCTGTTTATAGCCCTAAAAACAGATTTTCATATATCAACTATTGGGATCCAGGATCAGAGTGCAGGAGACTGATGTACACAGGCACTGGATCCCGTTTATGTATTTGGTGGTATCAACATGCACGCATCTCAATGCAAAATAGGAGGAGCAGATCCTGTGTGTACCTGTTCGTGTGAGCGCCACAGCTGTTCTGGTGAACATGGTCTTGCTTGATAGATAAGTCCTAGCTTCATTAGTGTTTAGCATCATTTGATGTGTCAGCAGCATGTATGGCTGCATCATCGAGCTGTATGGCTCCTTCAGCAACCCTTAATAACTTTCAGCAATTTCTAGTAGCTTCTAAGAGCTTAGCTTCCTTAGTTAACAAGTCTAGCTATAGAAATAGCCAAATTGAGTTTGATTTAATAGTAATTGCAGCTGTCCCAACTGCAGTTGTATTCAATTTTGATTTGTAGTTGTAGCAGTCAAGTTGTATTCGACTTGTAACCTCTATATATATGCCCCTGTATCTAAGGAATGAAATTAGCCACTACATAGATATCCAAAACAGCTGTGCTGCTCTCCAATCCTCCTCTAACATTTGGTATTCAGAGCAAGGTTCTGATCCATGGCATCGGCTCCGACGAGAGAATATGCTACCCAGCACGTCTACCGCTGCCGTTCCCCTTCCAGAACTAGGCGAGGACATCGCCGACCTGAACCTTAACTCATCGTTCAGCGTGTGGTGAAGAAAATCGGTGGCATGCTGTATTTTCCACTCACCCGCACCAACTATGAGGACTGGAGCCTCTTGATGCGTGTGACACTTGAAGCTCGTGGTCTGTGGGACGCCATCGAGTTTGGTGATGCCAACCACCAAGACGACCACATGGCGGTTGATGCTCTCCTCTCTGCTGTCCCCTGGGAGATGATCCGATCCCTGGCGACCAAGAGGACAGCGAAGGAAGCGTGAGAAGCGATCAAGGTGATCCACGTCGGCTCCGATAGTGCAAGGAAGTTGACGTTGCAGCGGCTCCGCCGAGAGTGGGAACTGAGCTCATTCCGTGATGGAGAACAAGTCGACGAATTCACACTTCGACTCTCCGAAATGATGAGCTCCCTTAGCATCTACGACAAGGAGATCACTGAGCAAAGGGCCGTCGAGAAGCTGCTCCAAGTCCGTCCCGACAAGTACTCATAGATTGCGCTCTCGATTGAGACTTTGCTCAACACCGCTGAGCTCTCGATCGAAGAGGTCACTGGGCGCTTGAAGGCGGTGGATGATCGCAGTGCTGCACCACCTCCGCCTTCACCGAATCAAGTCGGTGGCAAATTGCTTCTCACAGAAGAGTAGTGGCAAGCAAGGATGAAAGAGCACCATACTGGTGTATCTTCATCTCAAGGAGACCAAGGTGGTCATGGCGGGTCACGTCGTCCACCACAAAGGCCAAAGAATCGTGGTGGCTCAGACGGAAACAGAGGACCGCGCGCTGCACCACGTGACTCCACAGATGAGTCACACCGCAACAATCATTACCGGAATTGTGGAAAATTTGGCCACTGGGCCAAGGATTGCCGCAAGCCACGGCGGGAACTAGCCAATCTCACCGCTGAAGAAGATGAAGGTCCAGGGCTGCTCATGGCGCAAGTATGCACCACACAAGAGCAAAGCTTGGTGCCGCTCATGGAGGACCACGCCACCGAGCCTGAACAAAGCGTTGCTACCCTTCCCAAGATTCACTTGGAGGAGCCTTGCACGCAAGTCAACCTTGTCGACGATGTTCATCACAGAGACAAATGGTACCTCGACACCGGTGCAACAAACCACATGACCGGCTGCCGTGATGTCTTCTCCGAGCTTGATCAGCGCATCACTAGCACGGTCCACTTCAATGACGGTTCGCTGGTGAACATGGAAGGACAGGGTACCGTCATCTTCTCCGGTGATGGCGGTGAGCATCGAGCCTTGACAGGTGTCTAC
Source organism: Zoysia pacifica (assembly GCA_001602315.1). Taxonomy (NCBI): domain Eukaryota; kingdom Viridiplantae; phylum Streptophyta; class Magnoliopsida; order Poales; family Poaceae; genus Zoysia; species Zoysia pacifica. The sequence goes on from BCLH01001895.1 coordinate 47,977, forward strand.
TACATCCCTCGGCTCAAGAACAACATCATCTCTGTGGGTCAGCTCGATGAGAATGGCGCGACAGTTGAGATCAATGATGGCATGCTGCGCATCTGGGATCGCAACCAAAAGGTGCTGGCAAAGATTGAGCGTGGCTGTAATCGACTCTACATCATGCGCCTCGACATCGCGCAACCACTCTGCCTCGCCACCCAACGTGATGACATTGCTTGGAGATGGCATGAGAGGTTTGGCCACATCAACTTCGACGCGTTTCGATAGCTAGCGAAGAAGAAGATGGTTCGCGGCCTACCGACGCTTGACCATGCAGACCAATTCTACGACACTTGTGTCCTTACTAAGCAATGGCAGATGCTATTCCCGTCGCAGGCAATGTTCCGCGCCGAGCATGCCCTTGACCTCGTCCACAGTGACATATGAGGCCCTTGTCACTCTGACGACCCCGACGGCAAGAAGTACTTTCTCTTGTTGGTCGATGACTATAGCTGCTACATGTGGCTAGTACTACTAGCATCCAAGAGTCATGCACCGGCTGCGATTAAGAAGTTCCAGGCCATGGCAGAACTGGAGAGTGGCTGCAAGCTACGATTCTTGCTCAAGGACTACGGCGGTGAGTTCACCTCCGTAGAGTTCAGAGACTACTGCGCATCCGCAGGCATTCAACGCCACCACTCAGCACTATATTCGCCGCAGCAGAACAGCGTTGTAGAGCGACGCAACTAGACGATCGTGGCGACAACACGCGGCTTACTCAAGCAGCGCGACATGCCAGCTAAGTTCTGGGGAGAAGCAATCACAACGGCTGTCTTTTTGCTCAACAGAGCACCTACCAAGGCTCTTGACGGCAAAACACCATATGAGGCTTGGTACAGTAAGAAGCCGGTAGTGAGCTACCTTCGCGTGTTCGGTTGCATGGCATTCATAAAGAAGACGAAGCCAAATCAGTCCAAGCTTGAAGACCGTAGCATCCCGGGCATCTTCATCGGCTATGAGGCAGGCACCAAGACATACAGGGTGTTTGACCCTGTGTCACAGCGTGTCCACATCACACGTGATGTTGTGTTCGATGTAAAGCGTGGCTGGGATTGGAGTAAGGAAAAAGGCGATGATGTGAAGTGCACCAAGGACTTCATCATGGAGTCATCAACCCTGGTGTACAATGTCTAGTCGCCGCTGATTCCAGATCATGGGGGGTGCCGTGTCACCACCACTTGTCACAACACCGCCACCAACTCCGGCTCCAGCACCGACGGTCGAGTTTGCGACGCCACTCTCCAATGCTAAAGAACAACTTATGCAGACACTCCTGTGCGTTTCCGCCGAGTGGACAATGTCCTTGGCGACGACACGCCACTGCCTAGCATGGCTGTGCGTGAGCTTACAGAGGTCGAGCTGCATATGGTGAGCTCGACAAGATGCCCTCAAATGTCCACATTTGCCGAAGCACAGAAGAAGGCCGAGTGGCAAAGGGCTGATGGAAGAAGAGATTCAGGTGGTGGAGGAAAACAAGACATGGCATCTTGTCGAGCTCTCGCCTGGACATCATCCAATTGGACTTCGATGGGTTTATAAGCTAAAGAAGGACGCCGCCGGCAACATCGTCCGCCACAAAGCTCGCCTTGTTGCTAAAGGCTATGTCCAACGTGCCGACATTGACTTCGACGAAGTCTTTGCACCGGTGGATCGACTTGAGTCTGTGAGGCTCATGATCGCCATCGAGGCGCAAGCCGACTGGAAGCTCCACCACCTTGATATTAAGTCAGCATTCCTCAACGATGATCTCAAGGAGGAAGTTTATGTCGAGCAACCACCCGGCTTTACCGTCAAAAGAAAGGAGCACCTTGTCTATCGGCTTGACAAAGCGCTCTTTGGGTTGCGCCAAGCACCTCGTGCATGGAACATTAAGCTGGACTCTAGCTTTCTTGAGCTAGGCTTCAAGCGATGCACCTCTCAGCATGGCGTATATACCCGCGGCAACGGTGACCAACGACTCCTAGTAGGAGTCTATGTCGACGATCTCATCATCACTGGTGGCAATTCAAAAGAGATCGAGAAGTTCAAGGTGGAGATGAAGGTAAAGTTCAAGATGAGCGACTTTGGATTGCTCTCCTTCTACATTGGGATTGAAGTCAAGAAGGGGAATGGAGAAATTTCCCTCTCCCAATCCGCCTACGCCACCAAGATCCTCACCACCGCTGCAATGCAAAGTTGCACATGGACCCACGATTTAAGCTGAGCAAGATGAGCTTAGCACCTGCTGCAGATGCAACGCTCTACAGAAGCATTGTCGGAAGCCTGCGCTCCCTCACGCACACACGGCCCGACATCAACTTTGCTGTCGGCTACGTGAGTCGCATCATGGAAGCCCCGACGACAGAGCACTTTGCTGCAATCAAGCGAATTCTTCGTTACCTTGCAGGCACTCTGTCCTATGGGTTATGCTACAAGAAAGGAGGAAGAGAAGGCGACAAACTGATCGGGTATACTGACAACGACATGGCAGGCGACGTCGACACGCGAAAGAGCACTAGCGGATGCATCTTCTTCCTCGACGGCTGCCCAATCAGCTGGTACTCACTAAAACAACGAGTTGTGGCACTCTTCTCATGTGAGGCAGAGTACATTGCTGCTGCTTCTACCGCTTGCCAAAGAATTTGGCTTTCAAGATTGCTTGGAGAACTGCAGGGCAGAGAAGCTGATCCATTTGTGCTGAAGATGGACAACAAGGCAGACATTGAATTGAGCAAGAACCCTGTCTTCTATGAGCGCAGCAAACACATCGACACAAGGTACCACTTCATTAGGGACTGTGTTGAACAAGGCAAGACAAGGGTGAACTACATCAACATCAAAGATTAACTTGCTGATATCTTGACCAAGCTATTGGGAAGGATTATATTCCAAGAGCTGCGCAACAAGATTGAGATGGCTGAAACTTAAACTTGAAGCATAGAAGCCAAGTCTCATGGGGTGATTGATAGATAAGTAGCTTCATTGGTGTTTAGCATCATTTGATGTGTCAGCAGTCTGTATGGCTGCATCACCGAGCTGTGTGGATACTTCAGCAGCTGCTAGTAACTTTCAGCAATTTTTAGTAGCTTCTAGAAGCTTAGCTTCTTTAGTTAACAAGTCTAGCTGTAAAAGTAGCCAAATTGAGTTTGATTTAGTAGTAATTGCAGCTGTCCCAACAGCAGTTATATTCAATTTTGATTTGGAGTTGTAGCAGTTAAGTGTATTCGACTTATAACCTCTCTATATATGCCTCTATGGCTAAGAAATGAAATTAGCCACTTCATAGAGATCCAAAACAGTTGTGCTGCTCTTCAATCTTTCTCTAACATTGCTTTCCTCCGATCCCTCTCCCCAGCTCGAACACGGCGTCTTCTCTCTAACATACTCTTTTTTCAAATTATTGTCGTTAGGAAAAAGTCTAGTTTATTTTTAAATTAAATTTCTTATCGAACAATAACAATTAAAAAACAGAGTACCTCCCATCTCTGAGCTTGATCTGGGGAGATGTCAAGGGCACACCTGGTGAATTGATTACAGCCTCAGGTGTGGGTCGTTCTGAAGTCACGGATGTCATTACAGTGTGAATTTATTATAGCCCAGTCCAACCAAGCGCTAAGCAGTGTTACCACGTACCACTGCGTAGCATTCACAGAGCAAACAGTCCAACCAAACATGTTCTCAGTTTCTACAAGATATGGTGTTTTTCAGGTGAGACACAGGTGCGAATCAGATAAAGAAATAATCTTTTGAGCTTTGATTCAGAATGGGTGTCCTTGGTTCGGTTGGTGGTCTGTTTGATATATTTTGCTTTAGCTTGTTGCTGAATGGTTGACATTCATTTTTTGCTGAATCTCTCCATTTTTTCTTGTGCCCAGCTCATTGGTTGTACATCGGACACCAGAAAGTGCTTAGCACAGTGAGCCAGAGGCGTACTACTGTAATGTTATCCGGTTATCATGAGAGATGCTTTCCTGACAGCACTGTTTAGTTTCATCGCTTGCAGGTGGGCCCTTAAAATACACCTGCAATTAGATAATGAAGGGGCATTAAAAGAAAAAAAAAGATTCAGAGAACATAACAACATTCCCAAGTATCTAGAAATACATCCAGACCATGTTTTGAAATATGTCCACCTTTGGTTCATGCACAATTCTCACAAGACACAAGACTGGGACCGAATTGGTGCAAATCACGAGGCATGAAAGGTATTGTTTCCTGAAATTATGGGTGTTCACCATGGTACAAGTTCAAGGAATTATAATTCATCAATGACTCAAACCAGCTGAGTTGTTGACTGTTGGAAATTTCTGCTTGCTGGAATAGCCCACAGTCCTTGAAGGAAATGTGGAATATGTATCCAGCACAGAAAGATTATTTTGGAAGAAGAATGTCAACTATTCTCACTTTTTCCCCCACAGCTTGTCACCAAGTGGAATAAATTTTAAACATTCACGTAACTCATGGCCATTGACCTTCTTCAGAGAACTGAATTCTCACAACTCACCCACTGTCACAACCCCCCACAATAGCATCTTTTGAGTATCAATAATATTGTGCGCGTTGATACCGACTTGTCTTCAATCAAGGGGCGACAATTTGATCCATGGGGATCCTCCAGGACGGCCTCTTCCCTCCAAAGTCTTCATGTCATGATCTGAATATCTAATGGCCTCCCCATATTGGCCCACAAGGATCCTCCCGTCAGTACACGTTCCAGCTGGTTACTTACGTAGTACAACATTGCATGTTCACAGAGTCCGATCCAGTGGACCACTTCTTTCTCCTGAGGCACATGAAACTTGCAGAGGTGTAAGACAGTAAGAGTCGAATAATAGCTTATGAAATGAACCCAGAAACATCGCCACCTACATGGAACTGAGAGATAATTACTGCTAGAGATATGTAGAGCTTAGTGAACTGCAACAAATGAAATTCCTATCTTTTCTTGTCTTTCTTTTTAATTTCCTTTTTGGCAGAATCAGTACAGAATTATCACTGTGAAAAGACACGGGCCATTCGCAAGCGATCTTGTCTACAGGGTAGAAAACCGGCTGTACCAATTATTGGTAGCCACCAGTTTCAAAAAAATTATTGGTAGCCACCACAAGGTGTTCTTTTTCTCTCCTAAAAGCTCAGCAGCTGACACACCTTTTTTCCAAGGGATATTATATTTTAGTAAATAGGTTACTTCAAGATCACTGAAATGGGTAGACAGATAAATGAATCAATGCAAGTAATTTTTTTTTCCCAAAAACTACATGGAGATAAGATAAGCAGTCATTATTGATTGGAATAGCTACGGAATTCCACTGCCATAGCTAGGTGTCAAGCAAATATCATGGCATATGTCCGAGAGCAAAATAATGTCACCAAGCTGTACTTGGCTCCAATTCTACCACTTGTGCAAAGCGCCAAGAAGGCATGATACCATTTGACCATAACAGAAGAATGCACAATTCTCTGTACTTTCCACCACTTATGGAAATCTATGAAGATTCTTTAATGCTTCAATCAAGACGAACCTATGAACTTTTTATAACTGAAATGACATCTCAGCACTAGACAGCACCCCTACATGATAAAGTGGTGGTGGCGCTGCATTGTATTCCTTTATTCTTTTTCATGACACGTAGCCATAGGACTCCAAAGAAGAGAATAAACAGATAATTATTTCAGTTGGTATCACTGTTTGAGAAAAGATTCTAACAGCAATTGAACTCAGGAACTTCTTTTTTCCTTAATAGAAAAAGAGGCAGCTACATGAGGCTTACCTAAACAAATTAGTCTGCAAAGATGAACATTTGAGGGCCGAGAGGCTTCCAAGTGGACAGCGCAACATTTTTTCTGTCTCATAGATAACAAATAATCAATAGAAATAAGAGGATAAGAATATCAGCATGCAAAACAGAATTCATATTCTTCAAGAAATAAAGAAAAGGAAATCATAGCTCCAGAAGCATGTTTTGACCTTGCCACGAACGATTTTTTCTGGATGCTTCTTTTTCCAAATAAATCTCAAATGTGCACTTGAAAACTCATATGTACTGTAGTATTTGCAGCATGTCAGTAGGGAAAGTCATAAACAAACATCAAATCAAGGACGCAAAATGGAACTGATAGTTTCACCAAAAGTAAAGCCTGATTCCATGTGGCATATTCCTTATTTCCTTCCCACTTAGCTCTAAAGTGCATGAAAATATTTCATGTGGATGCTTATGTTTTTTTTTTCAAAGTAATTTGTTGTTTAAGCATAAATATGATTAACTGCTGAGTGCAGAGGCTGCCAAGCAGACAGTGCAGCATTTTTTGGTCATGAAGGCAGTCCGTATCTCCTATAGGACTACTGTTTCCCAACAAAAAATCAGATAGTATGGCAACATGATCTTTGCAAGCCCACTTTCCTGGAGGCATGTTATGGTTCATAACAGTATAACATATATCTAGTTATGCATCGCAATTTTATTTTGGAATCTACAGCGCACAAATTCTTTGCCTAAAATACTGATCTCAGTCCTGGGAGAATTTCTATTTTGCTAGTGAAATTCTGCAATAGAACGGCAACAACAAAGTCTTTTTTTTTTCAAATGCGAAAGACAACTGCACGTTGTTCCATTAAGGAGAAGAATGCAACAACAAAGTCTGATAATACGTAAACTAAAACAGACGGTTTTGCCTTCCGATGCTCAAACGAACTTGAAGGAAGACGCGTAAAGAATTTCTTGCGCGGATTCTGCCTGCTAATGCTACAAAACGGGGATAAGCCCATCAGTTGGCTTTATTATGAAAAGAAGCACATCATTCATGTGGCCTTTTCAGTTGCAAACACAGCATGCCAATAAAAAAAAGAAAGCACTCACACACATGCCTCACATTCTCTTTTGAGCCTGCACTTGAAAGTGAGCTCCTACCACTATAAATAGAGGCTCGTCCTCAACCTGCACTGAATAAGCAGCCCACCGCACATCGTTCAGTTTAGTAGTTCCTTCATAGTTAGAGCATAGACTGCACAAAACAGACTGTCCCTCCATCAATGTCTAGGTCTGTGGAGCCTCTCGTTGTCGGGAGAGTGATCGGAGAAGTTCTCGACCCCTTTAACCCATGTGTGAAGATGATCGTGACCTACAACTCAAACAATCTTGTCTTCAATGGCCATGAGTTCTACCCATCAGCAGTCCTATCTAAGCCAAGAGTAGAGGTCCAAGGGGGTGAATTGCGATCTTTATTCACATTGGTAAAAAGCAGTAAAAAATTGCAATTGATAAATACTTTTGTTATACAAATATCTCACCACATATTCAATTTCAGGTAATGACAGACCCAGATGTCCCGGGACCGAGTGATCCATATCTAAGGGAACACCTTCACTGGTAATCTTCTGCAGTTCTCATCTATGGGATTAGCAGTTATTACTTGACGTGTTATAGATTAGCTAGACAGCTAGCAAATGTTTCTGGGGAAGATATCATCTACCACATCTTAACATATATAGAGCACCATGTTTTGTTAGCATTTATGTTGGAGAAGTGTGGCTAAATGTTGCGCTTAACATTCATAGGATCGTGACTGATATACCTGGGACAACAGATGCTTCCTTTGGTATGTTATTCCCTGGTTTGTGTTTTAGTCTATTCAATGTTCCACTTATTGTTTTGAACGGATAAACATGCATATGTGTAACTGCAGGGCGAGAGGTCATAAGCTATGAAAGCCCGAAGCCCAGTATTGGCATCCACAGATTTATTTTTGTGCTTTTTAAGCAGAAGCGCAGGCAGAATGTCACCGTGCCATCCTTCAGGGATCATTTCAACACCCGTCAGTTCGCTGAGGAAAATGACCTTGGTCCCCCTGTGGCTGCTGTCTATTTCAATGCTCAGAGAGAGACTGCTGCCAGGAGGCGCTGAATTAGTCTCACACAAATTAAGACAAATTAAGGTCTCCCAATCTGCTATTCTCCTATGCTACAGCTTAGGGGTATAAATAGGTGCACCTAAGGTTAACCTATGAACCTCTTTAGTTAAAAAAATAAATTAGTTTCTCAAAAGTGAAAGAGATTTTGAAAAGTTAGTTCAATTTTTTGAACTAAACAGGTTTAGAGGGTAACCTAATTGTCTTCAAATTTTCACCCCTACTACAGCTCATGTTCTTATGTAAGCAGTAAGATTGAACCAAGAGTGGTCCACGTTTATGATTGAAATAATTGTATGATCCATTTTATCAGGCTCAGGGGTTAATCCCCAACTTGCTAAGTTAGTGTACTGTATGCAGTTTGCTGCTTGCCCAACAGTAGAAGTGAAATTTGTGGATTTCTTGTGACACCTTGTACAATTATGGAGACCCACCTTACTTCCCTACACTGTATTAAACATGGATATCGATGGGAGTTCTCCAAAGTAACCAATTGCCTACTAGAAGTGTTATGCGAGAATTTTTAGGTCTAACAGTTAAAGACAGAACCTCCAGTCTCACCTAGTTTGTAGGATTTCCTTTATTAAACCTTTTATTTAGTAATCATTTTCTGGTCAAACGCACAATGACAAATCCAGCACTGAAAAGCATGGGATGATTTCTTATCCTACATGAAAAATGTATAAATCATGCAAGTCCTCATCAGTTCAAATAATGTGAACACTTAGGAAATCTTGCAATGCTCAGACTAAATTTTAAAAGTTCAAACGACAATAACTTTCAGCTAATAACTGAAGAGACAATTTCGTACCAACACTACTCCCTCATATTTTAAAATATCATTGTTAGGACAAGTTTCGATCAATATTGAACTAGATTTGTTGTGTGACAACATCGATTTAAGAATGAAGGGAGTACTTGTTAGATCTAGTCATCCGATTCCTTAACTAAACATGGACCATAGAGACTTTTATCTTGGTTCAATATTTACTCAGTTAAGCATTGGATGTAAAATAAAGTACTCCAAGAATTCTTGAAATTCAACCTTTATGATTCTCAAATCAACCCACAGCATGATTCAAGTGCGGTTTGATTGGACGTGAAAGAAAGAAAGAAGCCAACAGGCCAACAAATTGGTTTAGATCAGGTGAGGAAGGGAACTAGTGTGAGGTTAATGCAGAGGATACACAATTAACACATGGGATACCATACACTTCTTCCACTAAAAATTAAAGCACGTGAATTTAAATCTCTCGAATCAACTAGGGAATTGTAAAAGTTATCTGATCACTGCATCCATTACATAAAAACAGAGTGTTAGCTGCAGATGGGAAATTACCTTTACAGATATGTCAAAGATTGATAGTTTTTTTTTAAAAAAAATCTGAAATAATATCTACGGTTCCAATGATAGCATCTTCTGATCAGTAATGGAGGATAATCCATGATGTGTAAAGGCTACCAACACTAGCACAGCAGGGTTCCAAAAATAGCGATATGCAAATTTTCCTCGGATAGACCACATCCACCCAGTTTGTCTCCTTTTTCTTGCTATTTCCTTGGCTGTGCTCGACCCAGAATATCGCACAGTTACATATCTGTCCACTTTTGCTCAAAAACATATCTGTCCACTTGATAGCAGTTGGCAATCCGACATTTTTGTTGTTCGGGCGAATTTGATACGTGCCATTACAATTTTGCAAACTTTAAAATATGTCAATGATATGATATGAGACCCTGCAAGTGAATGACACGTAAACCCAAATATCATATTTTAAATTTTACAAAATTATAATAGCATGTATCAAATTAATCCTGGTTCTTTCTTAGATTCTCTTCCTATGTCAACTTGCAGCCTCAGGTGCTTGATGCCCCTTTCGGACTCAAAAACGTGGAACATGTTAGATTGATCTCGACCTAGCGCCCCTGATCGGGGGGGCGCCCAGCCCAACTTTAGCTGGTAAGCCCCTGTCGTCAGCGTCACAATAAATAGAGGTGAAGGCCAGGACAGCACCGTCACAACCTCACCGACACAAACCCTAGACCGATCTCAACGGGGGCGCTGTGCCGACGGGATTCTCCATCGGCGCCATCACCGCCTTGGTCCTCTTCTCTGACCGACGCTGCCCTATAGTAGAGGACTCCATCGACAAAGGGCGAATAGCCACCTCTTCTTCCTCAGCTTCGGCAGCGACCAGATCTGAAGGTAATAGACACCACTGTTCTCTCGACCCTCACCCGGACTCTCAGACCTTGCTCGTGGATGATCCAGACAAGAAACAACAATGGCATCAGAGCCTAACTATGAGCAAATCTAGAGAGCTCCACAGATCCTAGCCTAAAAGATCCGAACCCTAACCCTAGCTGCAAGACATCACAGAAAAGTGAAAAAGAAAATGTAGCCGGCGGCGGCGTACCTTACTGTGGCGGAGGCACTAGGGCCCCGCGAAAGATCCGCACCGCCGCTGCTCTGGCGAGCGCGCCCGGCTCGGCGCACAGCGGCACGGGGTGCGGC
>BCLH01001896.1:0-10054 GCA_001602315.1 Zoysia pacifica
GCAATAGGCTGTATTCCGTTCAAAGTGCACAGCTCAAATGTTCAAATATAAATTATATAATGTCGACGGGCTTTGACTGCTGTTACGAATTGAAAAATTAGGCCAAGATGCACGGCTAATAATTAGAAAGCTTGTTAAGTATAAAAACAAAAAAGGAGGTGTTCATTATCTGGTGCATTTCGTAGTTTGAATTTAGCTGATTTCGAACAGGAGTAATTTGATTCACATGTTCTCTTTCAAAAGAAAAAAACAAACACAAAAGAGTTGATGTACATTGCTCATGTAGGAGAAGCGCTACTGGTGGCAGGTCAAGGTTCCCTGTCCAGGCCAATTAACACTGATTAGTTTTTAGAAAACGGTGAAAAGCAGTCGGTTTTTGAGATTTTCGACCAAATTGATCTGCTTCGATATAGAGTTGATTTCGGTTTTCGATCAAAAACCGGATATAGCACTGTAGCAAATCCGGTTAGCCGACCACCAGGGCCATTCCTGAGATTTTAAGGCCTAGGTGCGAAATACAAAATTAGGCCCTAAATTTAAAGGTTAAAATATTACAATATTCCATTCGGTATCAAAAAATATAAGTTGTTTTGAACAATTATAAGTCTTCAAAATATATTTTTGACTCATATTTTTTATAAATATATATATATATTAAAAATTCAAAATTTGGACCCTTCTTTGAAAATAAATAAAAAATTAATTGCAATGCACAATGTTTTACCACCTCTTTAGAAGGAAAGAAAATAGATTGGCTGAAAGTAGAAAAGTTACTACGATCATTTTGCATCCATGCTTCCAAAGAAAATACGGCGTCCTTGCCTAATACTCTCTGCGTTCCTTTTTTAAACTCAGTCCGGGCACATGAATTTAAAAAAATAAAAAAGGTAAGATGTTTTGAAAATAAAGAAAAAAGATATAAAGTGAATATGTATTAGAAAAAGAAAATATTGTCTCGAGAAATGAGAATGGTTTATAATTTGTGAAATTTTTATGAGTTCAGAGTGACTTATAATTTAAGACTGGAGTAACTCGCATGCATCATGCATGCATGAAGGCATTTATATACTAGGATAATATCCTCTTAATTAATGGCATGAATGCATGGTGCTAGAAAAAATTACAGATAGATAAAGTTGATTGCTATGGAACGAAATCTATTAGTTATTTTCTCTCATAAAAAACAATTATATAAAAGAAATAATGTTACAATAGATACATACTTAAGAAAATTTGGAGCCCCTAATTTTTTTCCCTGTTCCATCACCCAAATGAAATATGCTGATCGACACGGTTTTTGGTCAAAACAAAAACCGATTCAGATCCGATTTCTAAAATCCTAACACTGATCATAAAAAAACACTTGGCATGCGGTTTATATCTGCGCGGCGAGTGAATCGAGTGATCTCAGATTCTCAATAACGCAGCAGAGTAATCCACTGCCTCGAGAAACATGCATGGCACTGGAAGATTCCGTATAACACATGTGGAGGAGTACAGCAAGAAACTGTATGTAGTCCCCCGATGCGATAAATTGATTATACCCTCACCAGTTAAACACTCCGCGTAAAAAGGTACTACAAACCTCTGTTCATGAATACTCGTCGCTTTTAACTTTGTCTTTCCTATAAACATTTATACATATAGATAAAAAATACAGTTTAATAATTAAATATTTTATAATTATTACTAATCAAACCATAAATAGTAAAAATAAAAAATACCAAGTAAATGCGAACCTCCGTTCGCAATAACGACACGTTGCAGCCTATAACCGGAGCACGAATTTAATTTGCAGGAAGTTCACTATCACAATTAGCTGAGCGGCTGAGCCCGGTGATTCAGTCAAAGAATCCCGCATTTGCAAAGTAGAAACAACAAAACTGGTTTATTCAAAGAATCGATCCCTACCTGAGCCACGCCTCGGATTGGCTGCGGGTCACCTTGCACATCGTTTTCTCTCTTTTATTTCCACCGTCCCCGGCAATGTGCACCACTGGCGGTCGTCCACTCCAGCGGACGGGCCGCCAAAAGTCCGTCCGCCAAAAGTTTCACCGGCTCCCTCGCGGCGAGGCCGCCACGTAGCAACTTACATCGCCGTCGAGATCCACGTCGACTATCCATATGGATCTTTTCTGTTGTGACGCAAAGGTTTTAGAAATCAATAAAAATCTGATTTTGCACAGTGACAAACACCGGTCAGTTATAATAAAAAACTAGCTAACTGATTTTAGTACTTCTGTTTTCGTTTGAAAACCAGATCAGACTGATTTTCACCTGTCTCCGAAACCGAAAACCGTGGGCGCATCACGTTTGCAACAGCAAAAGTAGGTTGTAATTTGGAGGTTACACCTACCCATCTACAGGACGTCCTGGCTTGAACAGCACAAAAGGCCGCGAACGGATTCGGCAGGACACGGTGAGACCAAGAGAAAGTGGATTCTCACCAACTCGAGATAAGCACGCGTTCGGACAGGAAACGTTTGTTGGAAAAGATAAGTCTGTTGTGTTTAAAATACTGAAAAGGTTGAAAAATATTGACCGCTATTTTTAAATGGTAAAAATTCCTCATTTGATCCGGTTTTTGAAGCCTAATAGACAGCTTAGACACCGTTTTTTTCAACTTTAGTTATTTGACTCTAAAATAATCAATTTGACCTAAATTTTTTTACTTGTTTAACCCTATTTTTAAACAAATAAGGTCAAATTAGCTAATTTCTTATTAGCTTTCAAAACAAGATCAAATGTGCAATAGCTCGAGATAATTCCTTTTAAGCCACTAGAAAAAATCAAAATCCTTTATGAGCCATTAGAAAAGTGTGCATCCCTTATACGCTATTGGCTGGAATTTTTGTTCCCCTGTACGCCACTTCTGTCAACTCGCTGCTACTCCGTATCTGCCAGTGTAAATGACTTGTTTGCCCTCTTATTTCTTGCCCAGCGAGCTCCTTGCACAGCGATGGCAGCTCGGCCTCTTCACCGGTCTTAACACCGGCGGACCTGCCATGATGGCAGGGTATTCTCAGGAATACCCAGTTTTTTTTCAGAAATATGAGTATATATTATTATGTATGTATATATTGATAATTTATGGTTTTTTTAAAGGTAATATTTTTATAAGAATTGTATAGAAATTTTAGCTCTATTTGAAATGTGAGAATTTTTTTATTTCTACGTTTTTCTCTATAAAATTGAACTAATTCTTGTGAAATTTCTCTGAGATTCCTACGTTGCAAATAGAGTCTTCGTAAGAATAAGTTCAATTTCAAAAGAAAAATACTAGAAACATGAATTTTTCCTCTAATCTAAATGAGACTTTAAATAGAGTCAAATTTACTTTTAATATGAATTTTCTTCCAATAAAGAGCCCATTCGAATGAAGCTTGCTCAGTTTTATCTTAATCATTTTTTAATAGGTACACAAGAAATATTTTTAAAAATATATCTATTATATTAGTTGAAACAAAGAAATATAACAGAAATGATGTATATAGTTTATGAAATTTGTGCTAATTCTTTCACCAGTAATTGCCAGTGTTAAGAAGGTATTTTGTCTAATAAATTATATACATAAAGAACAAATTAAAAAATAAAATAGAAAGCTAATACTTGGTTGCACTCGTTGAGAGTGTTTTTTCTTAAGGCCCAAAACTAATCTTAGGCAGAATGGAGCAACGAACCATGCTGCGTGTCAACTCTGACATTGTCGCGTACCAGCTCAGAGAAAAATGTTTCCAGTTTTGTTCGTGCACAAGTCGGTGTGGAGCCCTGGAGAACTTTCCATTCCATAGAATTTCGCGACGCAACCCAAAACCTTTATTGCGAGGCCCTGCCATGGTCGACTGCGACTTTGTGCTCGCGGCCGCCAGGCCGGACGAGGACAACATTGTCCTCTTCCTCCGTGTCGAACCGGCCACCGCCGAGGCGCCGAGCTCATCGCATCGGCTCGATTCCTCGCGCCACGCCTCCGCGACCCCGCCCGCGACTGGCTCCTGCTTGCGGAGCAGGTCGAGCGCTACATCTGCGCCGTCACGACCGAGGCGGAGGCCGCTCGCCTCCCTGCAGAGCTGCTACTGGACCAACAGCCTGGTCATGGCCCTTTCTGATTTTGGCCGGAGGTTGAAGGAGGTACATACATGTAGGGCCCGAGGGCAGTGACAAGAGAATGCTTTATAAAAAAATCAATTTATAAGGGCAAGATTGGTATTTTGTAAAAAATCTGACATGATTTATAGAGTTAACGGTGTTATGACATGGTAGAACTAACGTTAGGGGCATCTAGAGGAAGAAAAAATTGAACAGATGACGCATAAGGGATTGGCATTTTTCTAATGGTTCATATATAGGGGATTTTTATTTTTTCTAATGGTGCCCTCTGTTGAGATTTCCCTTGGGCCCACTCCCGAGTAGAAAAGTACTGTGAAATATTTTTTCATCAAAGATGTAATATGAAATTAATTTTTATAAAATACTAGATCACAAAAGAGAATTACTAGGATTTTTTAGAATTTTATCAAGTTCTTTTAACACATCTAAAAATTAAAGTAAGTTAAATTCCTGTGAAAATTTATATGAATTTGTAGTAAACCTAATAATAAAAGTTATTCACTTTAAATATTGGCATGAATATTGAAGAAATGGAAGTTGTGAAAGTTCACTAGAGGGGGTGTGAATAGGCAACTTAAAATAATTTTTGAAAAATCAAACTCAATGAACTGTCAGATCATCGGAGTCTCCGGTTATCGGACTGTTCGGTAACTTACTGGACACTCCAGTCAAACAGGCACTTTGAACAAATTTTGAATTTAAGAAAGTTTTAACTAGTTCTAGCAAATTCCACTTGAATCAAAAGACTAGAATATGATATAGAAAGTAAATCTAAGCAATTAAATAAGCTAGAGACTAGAGAGCAAGTAGATCGAAACAAATCTATGAATATAAATAACAAAAACAATATGAACTTGCAAGAATGAAAAGAGCACAAAGAGACACAAGATTTTACTCCGAAGTTCGAGTCGAAGAAACTCTACGTCTCCATTGAGAGGTTCACAAAAAACCAGATCTCACTCGATCCTTTCTCTCACTCAACCAACCACAAAAGTAAGGTTGAGTTCTCCACTAGCAAATCTCTTTCAGAAAGAGGTGAACAAACTTCTCAGGACGTCACCACACAAGTTGAAAGCTCTCGAGCACGCCTAGCCGTCTAAGAGCAAAAGCTCTAAGAGTAATAAACTCGAATCGAAGCTCGACAGTGTCGCAAATACTCAATGGGAGTGGAATCACTTCTCTCACAATCTCTAGCTCAAATCTTGCAAGCTTAGGCCTTATAAGTGAGTGGGAGAGTGTTTTTGAGCTCAAAATTGTTGTAAACAAGTGTGAGTCACCAGCCCTCTCAAAAGGGGCTGAAGGGTTATAGATACTCGGGCTCTAAAAAGTAGCCGTTGGACCACATTTTGACTGACTGGACACTCTGATACACCGTAGTCTCTGGCAATATGCCAGATATTTCGGTGAGGCCTCTCGGGTTGGAAAAGCCTGAGCCACCAGAGTCTCTGGCAAAATGTCGAATACTCCGGTGAGCCCTTTCCGATGTGAGCTGTTAGGTCATCGGAGTCTCAGTCTCTGGTTGGATCAAGATTTGAGCATTTTTGGCACTTTGAGAGCTCAATTTGAGTCTTCTTTGATAGTACGGTATACCTAGACTTAAGAAATAATAAAAATTAGTATTCTTCCATGAGAAAAAGCTCCGTGACTTGATCTAAGAAAATTGAAGGTCTTCTTTTTCTTTTTTTTAATATTTTTTTTTTCTTTTTTTTGAAACTTTTCAGCTGTCAATGCACTTAACAAAATGACATTAGCTCTTTAAATAGTTCGTCATCATCCATTAAAACTTATTAGAGAGTCTAGATGCACTTTCAAGATGCGTTTCATTTAGCCATACCAAAGAAGAAGAAAAAATCTCTTATAATGGCATTTAAGGGAAAGAAAATTTCAACCGAGACATAAAAGGGAAAATGATTTTTTCGGTGGCTGAGAAGAAATTAGGAGCTTTTCTCAATGGGTCACAAGAAATTTGCTCTTTGAAGTGTTGAAAATAGCTGAATCATATTAGACTAGATTTGATTTGATACAGTGGACTATTGACTGATGTATCAATTGATTTCATTTCATTAGACAAACATTATATATTAGAGGTCTCTGGCCTCATTATATGCTATTACACTGCAGCATATAACTAGACTATAAAAAATAGTTTCTGCAAGTGAATTTAAACACGTTTCTGCATATTGTTTTGATTTTCAATAGTCTGTAAAAACAACTTATTTTTACACGCATTTAATTGTACACGTGAACCGCGCCCCGCGGCCGTCGTTGAGGCCTCCGCGCCGTCGTAGTCGTTGAGGCTCGAGCCGAGGCGGAGGGCCGCTTCGACGCCGCGCGACCAGCAACCGCTGAGGCTGCCGTGCTACAGACGACAGCCAAGGCTACCCTCGTGCGGCCGCCCAGCAACGCCGCCGCCGCCGAATGGGACCTGGCCGGTCGCTGGGCTCCTGTGCGCTCCCGCCACCCTCACGCACCCAACACGCTTGACTCCTGCACGCTATGGTGGAGTGGATGGGAAAGAGAGAGAAGATAAAGAGGATGGGCAGGGAGCACGTGCAAGAAAGAGAAGGAAGAGGTCAGATGGGCACAGGATGCTTTCCCGAGGTGGGTCAGCTTTTAAAGCTTGCGCGTCTACCGCTTAACCGTTTCAAATTTTTTAGCGTCCGAGAGGCTCGGACCAGCCGATTGAATAAATTATATTTTTATAGGCTTTTTTTAAAGCGAACCGCTGCAGTAATCGACCTATTTATGCATGCGGCTGTTTAAGAAGTTGGCTACACTAATATATTTGTGCAAGCAGATTATTTTTTAGGCCCACTCACTTTTTTTTATACAAGCGGTTGATAATTATAAACCGCTTGCATTTTAAAACGGGGGTGTTGAGATAAATTTTTTTTTATAGTAGTGTAGTTAGCATAGTGATATTTAAGAGGTAAAAGAACAATTTAATTTTCAAAACAAATATGAATAAATGATTTACAATTATTTTAGTCTATTTTAAAATCTGTGATGAGTTACAGTTTGCTATGGACAATTTTTTGTCAAAGTGTCTTATGGCCCAATATCAGTAAAGTGAGCGGAGCACGTCCATCTCCACAGCCAGCAGTGCTTAGCCCACAGCCCAACAAGAAGAAGGAACTCGATTCGCTTCACCATCTTGTTGACCACTCGCTTCAACCAGGACGGTGGTATTACAAAAAACTTGTAATCCATGATGAAATTTTGGTGACGTGTTTAATGTTTAAAGTCACAAATATGGTACCGTCCGTGATAATAATCAATTTTATTTCTGTCATGGATGTGCAGCTGAGCTACCCAACCCAAAACTAACAACAGACCCCACGAAAACTGTTACAATCTGTTGGTATAAAAATGTTACGGGTTATGCCACATATCCGTAGGGAATAGAACACCTGACTTTACCTTCACTAGTCAATGTTACGGTCCAAAAAAACATAATTAAATAAATAATATATAAATATTAAAATGAATTTGTTTTATTTTTCAATAACTTTCATGGATGTTATGAGTAGTTGTGTTTTGTTAACCAATAATGATCCGTGTGGACTTAAAATCTGTAAGCTCCAGAAGAGCTCATTCGTGATTTGTAAGAGGTGTTTCTAAAGAGATTTTATTGATCAGATTTGTAAATAAAATAACTATAGGTATAATATTACGTGTGCATGTAGTCTAAACCATATATGCTAAGACATTTTATCACGTGTATATAGAAAAAATTGTGCTTTTAAAGAGTGGAGAAGTGGAGTATGCTTGTAATAAAGTTGGGATATACACTTGTTTTGAACTAGTTATTTATTTATGTTTTTTTACCAACGCTTGTGCATTACCACCGAGCCATTTGCCCATTTATAATGTCTATCTACTTCCCCAAACAATCCACGTTCTCCATTTCACATTTTCAATAAAATATTAAATCATTTCAATCCCTCCAACTATCCCTTACCGAAATTTATCTTTTTTCTATTTCTCATCATGTCTTCGAATTTTGTACAATAATAGGTGAGATGATTTCATATATGAAAAAAATTATTGATAAATAGTCAAATATTATGAAATTTATTGTTAGGTGTGGCATCGGCATAGCAATATGGAGGAGGGTGTGGCGTCAGGAGTGGTGTGCCTAAGTTGGTTGTGGGTACTTTATAGAAAATTGTATTGAATAGTGGTTATTTTGGCAGATTATGATCTGTAAAAATCTCATATAAGGTGGACTATTATTGAATTCTGTGTGATAATCAGGGTGCTCAATTATATTAATTATAGCAAATAATATACTCCATCCTTTCCTAAATTGTTGTCGCTGTGATTTTTAACATCATCTTTAACAATTTATCTTATTCAAAAAATTAGTTCAAATGTATAAAATTATAAGTCAAGTTACAAATAACTTCAATGTTAAAATAAGTTGTAATAAAATATGTGATATTTATCATACTGTTTTAATAGGATGAATGATCAAAACGAGGAAGTTAAAGGTTACAATGATTTAGAAATAGAGGGAGTATCCATTTGAATTACTTATCCAGATAAATAATCTAGTTGGATTATAATACAAAGGAAAAAGCTTTATTTGCCTCTCTCAACTATCATGGTTGTTCGCTTTCTCTCCCGTAACTACAAAACTAGGTACTCAAACTCACTCAACCATCAAACCTGTTCGTTTTTTTTATCTTTGAGCAGTTTAGATAGCAGTTTTCACTAACGTGGATGTCCATGTGACAGCTCTAGCTGATGTGGACAACTAACAAGCCTAATCCTTGTTGACATAGACATCCGACATATCCTTGTTCTATTATAAATTATAAAATAAATACTTAACGAGCTCAGGAAATCAGTGGCCGCTTTGCACTCCACTTTTATAATTTGAGGGGAACAACCGCTTTGTTCCAAATTTTTCAATCTGATGTCAGTGAAAAATGAAGAACAAGATGAATCTGAATCTGATTGTGACGAAAATGGTAGACCATCCTTTTTGTTTGTAAAAAAGGTTGCTGGCTCCTTGGACAAGGAACTAGCTGCCAGTGGGTTCACAAGAAAGGAACAGGTGGAGATGGAGAAGGTGGGTCTGATGTTTCTGCAGTTATGTTATTCATTCATACATTTATAGATTTTTGTCCCTGGCAATCTCTTTTTATGAGAACTTCTATATCACTTTTATCGTCAAACATGTTAAAAGCTAATTGAGGAAGACGCAGAAGACCATAATCCCGGATCAGATGATGATCCAACTTCGGATATGCCTATTGATTCCTTAAAGATAGAAGACCGGAATTGGCTTGATTAACAGAGATAATATGAATATGTTACCTGCTGTCAAATCTATTAAGAACCCGTAACTATTGAACTGTATTTCGGGTATGTCAGTATCATCATGATGAGTCTGATCGTTGTTGTGCCATAAGGATTTGGGATGGACCTCCAACTCTTTCTGAAGAGGTTTCTAATACATTCATCATTGACTGTACAATTTCCCAATGGACTTACTTTATAATTTTTTATGGTACTCTCTTTCAATGTGCAGCAGGGCACAAGTTGCAGTGCTGAGAACGGACTGAAAACTCCCTCAGCTAGCAATAGAGATGCTGCAGAATCAGGAGGCAACACGCCTTCCCAGGATCACAATACCGGTGCATCAGATGATGATAGCGAGGATGAGAATGATGCTGAGCTTACAAAGAAACTAGAAAGATGGCGCGGCTTTGCTGCGCCTGCTAACCCGTCTATGCTGGTGGCTTAAAAGTCATGAGCCAGTTTGAATATCACAAAAAAAGTGTTCCTTAAGCATTTTTGTTTTCTGTATTTTTTATATCAGTACCTAAGGTGCCGTTCCAGGTGTTTTACCTAGGAAATAAAGAGAAATCATGACAATTGGATCTCAACCGTGCTATTTGACTACTACTTGCAACAAAGAGAGAAAGCATCCTGCTGA
>BCLH01001896.1:10064-30156 GCA_001602315.1 Zoysia pacifica
TACAGAACAAAATGAAACAGAGAAATTTCGCCTGCTGGATTGAACAAAATAAATGTGTTGTCTTATGTGCCTTTTATCTTCTTGTTCACAGCAAGTTATCAGTGCTCCAACCGAGAAAGTGGTAGTAGCTAACAGAGTTTCAGCTGATTGACGATGTGGCATCCTCATCAAAAATAAACTGATCGGCTGGGTTATGAGTAATCAAATAACACTACCGTTCATTCTACTATGAGAAATCATCTAAAATCTGTCAAAACTTCGCTTCTTGATCTGAAAATCTGAACATGTCCAGCGCCGATATTATTCTACTAGCTCGGTAATAGCATTCTGATTCAAAATAATTGTTTTCTTGAAGTCCATGTACTTATCAGCAAACGGCAATTGATGCATAAGTATCCGATGGACAGATAACAGTCAATTATAAATTATAGCAAGAGGTAGATACCTCCGATGGAACTCATATAACGTTAACCATTTGTGATGAATGGTTCTGAAAAAAACATGAGATCAGAAGGGCCCAAAAGTATTTCCTTTTTCACCTGCACAGCATTTTAAGAAGGAATTTAAGAACAACAGCGGAACTCGAATGAGGGTACATATGCTGGCAAGATCATGTAGCAAAGAGAAGCCATTCTACCTTTTACCAAATAACAAATAGAGATGGAGATAATGTTAACTTTGTACGGCAGAGTATGAATAGATCAGTTATAATTATAGAAGTTCAGAAATGACATCTTCTTGTCGATGTACAGTTCAAACAAAGCAGTAAAAGCTCATCAGAAAAGGAACAGGTACATAAAAATACAATGATGTATGATTGTCCTGTAACATAACATGTAAGGGACATCACCACATCACATCGACCATTAGGATCCTCGCAGTACAGTATTGGACAAATTTAGAAGGACACACACAGATTCCCATAGATGGCATTCAACTTATCAAAGCTTGTACGAATATTTGCTACCATATTATTAAACGGCATACTAAATTTTTATGGTGCTCAACCCAAAAGAACGAAAACATCAGAAAATTGCTATGTAAAAAAAACAGAAGCATATAAATTTAGCCAAACGTAAACTATCATATGTCACTATTACCAATGCAATAATTCGAACCAGGCAGAGAAGCCTATTCTAATCACAACCTCCTAGTAAGTTTGCTCAAGAATTTTCATAATTTTGCGTTTTGCCTACAGTTGCTATGACAGACATCACTAAAACGCTCCAATCAAAAGGAGGGAGTGCTACTTATGCAGCAAACTTCTTGACCGAGGTGATATGCTACACAGAGATGATTTGTTGAATTTATAGAAATCCTAAATCTACTCTCAAATTTATACCGGGAAAACATCAATCAACCCAACCTATTGAAACCAACAGAATTGGCAAAGACGACGAGCTAGTCGACAACTGATTAATTAGGCTGAGAGAATCGGTGAAGAGCAGGGGTCAAAGCCGGCCACCGTCGGGACCTGCCATCCAGGTTAAGGGTAAAAACGGACGGGAATGGTTGGGCAACCGTTACTGTTTTCCTATTTTTATCATCGGACAGAAACAGAATGCCGGTAGCAAAAACGAACTGGATAGATTCGGGCATTCGAAAACCAATAAAATTGGACGGGAATCATTGGAATCGGTGGGTAACTGGTAATTAAATCGAAAAATAATATAACATAAAATCATATATTTCTCTATATACACTTTGCATAAACCAGTAATAGCAAAAATCTTATAAGTTGAATGACATTACTATTTTTATGATTAATGCATAAACAATAGTGTTATAAAAGAACTATCGGAATTATCAGACATAGCTAGCCATGGACTTTTCCTTGTGCATCGGTGGAAAAAACAAAATATCTAAAAAATGGAGTACTCAGTTTTTTTTTCAAAGATCAGTGTACGCTGCCCTATCTTGAAGCCCACATCATCACGCTGGCTCAGCCCGCTCCCCAGTCCCCAGTTCCCCCACGCCACTGCTCCTGTCCTGGAGTCTTCTTCCTCCTCGAGAAGTACAGCATCGCAACCAGCCGAGGCTGCCGTGCACGCGTCGCAACTCGCCCCTGCGCCCTGCCCCATATCGCCCCCGACCCGTGGCGCCCTTGTCTCCTCCTCCTCCCCCGGCCAACAGCCGCCGAGACCCGCTGGCCGCCGCCGCCCCTCGTCGCCCCCTCCTTTCCGTCGAGATCCGGCGAAATCACCCCCCGACCGGCAAGATCCGGCCAAATCGCCTCCTCCAGGTGTGCTAATAGTCATCAAACCTCTCAATCTCCTCCCTTTCAATCCCGTATTTTGGCAAGCGGGATAGGAAACGGGATCATCCCGACAGAAAGCTTCAACCGTTCCGATCCCGTTTTCGCGAGCTCCTTACCGTTTCCCGTTTCGTTCTTTTTTTTTTCCGTCAATACGAAAATGATCGATTAAAAACCGAAAACGGCACCGGGACGGGACGGGATTTTCCCGCCCCGCTTTCACCCCAAATCTAGGCTGAAAGACACGGTGGAGTCGATGGCAAGCGCGCGAGCTCGAAGAGGAGGCTGCTGAATGTCACACCCCATTTTTGTAATGCTCATTTTAAAAATGCTTTGCACAATGCATATCAGTCTTTTAATCGGCAGTTAATATGCATAATGTATAATAAAATATATATCATAACTATATTTTGAATTTACAATAGAATATTTGATATACAATTTTTAGCAATTTTTAAATCAAGATCACCAGGTCAGCTAAAGGCAAAGCAAACAGCAGAAATTTAAAGCTTTATTTCACAAGCAAACTTGGCGAGTAGAACAAAACTCAGCACGTCATCAATTTTTTACGCAATTTTCTCCATTTAAAATCATAAAAATAAACAGATGAGTACATAAAGTACTCAGCAAACTTTAACACTAAGCATAGGTAAATATATAAATGTATATTCGGTTCTAGAAAAAAGCTATAGAGTTTGTTTTTGCACAAATGTAGTTTTCATGCCTGTTTTCCTATTAGATAGAGTTCAAAACAGTGAAGAATTTTTTTTTTTCATATTTTAGTTGGTGGACCTGTAGACAAACTTAATCCACTACATCAGTTTCCAAATTTTAATTCGAGGCAGGCATGTCTCCATGCAGTCTCGGCCACATAGCTAACACATATCTAAAATATGGGTAGCTACACTCATTCACACTCTAAGAAGATATAGAGACTAATCATTATATACCCAAACATTAGTGTGTCAATACCGTGACAATGACTATTTCGAAAAGATTTTTACACTCTGCAGAGGTTGTACATTATACTCACAGGTTATGTTTCTCCTGTACATTAGAGTCGCATAACGTTTACTCTATCATTCACTTAGGTTTTCACAGATTTCACCCAAGACGCATTTAGGGGCTATCAGTCAGGTTCACATAGTCCCGATGACACGACGGTGCACATTCCTGTAGTCGGACCGTGAAAATGCTCATCCACATCTTCTTCTAGTTCTCTTATATACCGGGTCACATAGATAAACCATGGGCTCTATCTATGGGCTTACGGTCCCATGACACAGGCAATAGCTTTGTCAAAAGCCAGATCGCGAGTATCTCACGTCTTCTCCTGGTCTCTTGTGTCCTGTTGACCTCCTAGTGGATCGATGTGGATAACCTAAGCAGGAGGGTCCTGTCCATGATAGGTTCTGTGGTTGCACGTAATCACTAAGTTGACAGCTAATGAATCGGTCTTTATATAGCAGGGACAGCGGCTCATCCACGGCAAGTGGACCAAGATCGAAGCTTAAACACCTAGCAAAACATCACTTAGCATCATCATTGTCGGTGTTCTGACCATCGGCACAGTAAAATTTATATAATTGAAGGGAGTATTCGTGCGCTTTTCGTATTCGAATGGCCTAGTCTACGAAAGAGACTCGAATATTAACTTGGTTCGGGCCGTCGAGAGGCGTAATACCCTATGTCTAGGGACGAGAGAGATCAAATCTATGAACTCAAGAACAGAGAACAATGCGAAAGGGCCTTAACTCGATGCAAGAACCCTGGCTCGCGTGGGTGGATGTGGTTACAGTGGCGTGGCTTGAATACAACTTGGCAAACTTCAATTCACTTCTCTTCTCTTCTTCCCCCGTTCGTCTAATGCCAGGTGGAGGCCTTGGTTATCGCCTGAGTTGGTCGCCTGGCGCCCGCTGGCACCGGTGTAGTTGGCCAGTGGCTTTCGTACGTCCTTTGTTCAGCCGTGGGGGACAAATGACACTTTTTCATCTTGCTTTATCGATCGCTTGACTGCTCTACCAACTTCTGAAACGCTTTCTCTCCGGGCAAGGTTGCTTTACCTACTGCTGTACGTTCGTTGGAATCTCTGCGGCTGTCAATAGTTGGTTGCTAAGGCGGTGCTCGACCCTTGGGGGTCGAGTCAGAGCGTTGGCTTCTAGCTGTTGGTGGGTTGAACCTTGTTGTCATGTAGCTTCGACCTTTCATCGGTCGGGCTTAGACGTATGCGCGGTGCCGACCCTTGAGGTCGGGACGTTCTTGGCAGGATGTGATCCTTCGTGGGCCGTAGTTTGTAGATAGGCCTTTGTGTAGAGGTCGGGTCCGTAAATACTCGTGGTATACTATCCCGATAGTAGCCCCCGAGCCTCCGAGGGAGCCAAAGGGCCGGTCATGGGCTTAATCTTCGTCTTCGTCATCATTCGTCGATGGTCGATCTTAGGGGGGCGCGCGAGCGTGCCCGTAGGGCGTAGCCCTCGAGGCCTCGAGCGATCTGAAGGGTCGGTCGTAGGCTTAATCTTCGATAGTTCTCGACCCTTGAGGTCTGTTTGAAGCTGATTTTAGTTATCAGCTGGGTGTCGAGACAGATGCTTAGATTGGACCGATCAGGCCGGCCTCGTCTTATGATCAGCATCGCGCCTAGGTCAGACCGGTTAGTCCAGTCGTTTTCCTTGGTCAGCGCCTCGAGCAAGTATCCAGCCGGTCGGTTTATCGTCTGACCTCTCGTTTGTCTTGATCCATGAGACGACTTACGGCGTCAGTAACGGGCATCGGTAACAGCTCTAACGATCGCAAGATTTCGCAGCCTCCACATGAACGTTGGATATGGCGTCTGTGAATTGTAACCGTCGGTCGATCCGGTCGGTTGGATGATGCCGATCAGATGACGGTGGAAGCATAGCGCTTCGAACGTGCGTGTTTCATCAACTGGCGCCTGTCGGCCATTGACTGACGTGTCAGACAGAATTGCGTCACCTCCATCACAGCGGAGGTGGCGAGGCAGCGTTCGGCCCAACCCGTCAATGAGTGGGGTGCCGGTGTGGCGGGTGCACATCGTGGTGCAAACCCATGATGGTGCAGTTACTGCGCTATTGCGTCGTGGGTAGTGGGGGTGAGTAAGGTTCACCCCCCGGTAGTCTTTAAAAAGGGGGGCGCAGTGATTTCGAAATTCACCGGCCCTCCATTGCCTTCGTCTTCAAGCTTACTTGCGCTAGCTCGCCTTAGCATCCAGAGCTCGTCGTCTTCGTCTTCATCGTCATCGTCGCGTCCGCTCCGACGACCACTACGATCGTCCCCGTCTTCATCGTCTTTGTCTTCATCGTCGCTGCAATGGAGGCCGCGTGGAAGCCCTCTGCCATCTCGGAAGCGGTGCTCAAGTCGTACCATGGCGCTGGTCTATTGCCGTCGAAGGAAGTCGGCGAATGGGAGGCGGCCAGGCGCCGCCGAGGGGAGGGGGAGATCGTGAGCTTTCTCGCCTTCCACGAGCGCGCGTTGGCGCTTTCGGGCACCTTCTTCTTCCACACACTGATGCTCCATTACGGCGTGTACCTCCACCACCTCAGATGGCCATCTTCATCACGCTCTGCGAAGCGTATTTGGGGGTGGCTCCGTGCCTGCGGTTATGACGGTATTTCTTCCAAACCAGCCAGTTGCAGGAGACCTTCGACGCAGCTAGGCAGGTCGGCGGTGTCGCGTTCATGCTCCGGAGTGACGAGGCGAAGGAGTACATCAAGGTGTCGCTAAAGAAGTCCTTGAAGGGCTGACATGACAGGTGGTTCTACATCAAGAACGCCACCCCCGACCTCTCGGCTTTTCGCAATGCGCCGACCGAGGCGATCGACATGTGGAAGGCCAAGGTGACAACCGAGGAGAAGGATGAGTTGAGGCTGTTGCTGCAGAAGATCCGACAGCTGAGGGACGAGGGGTTGAACGGTGCCGCCGTCATTGCTACCTTCGTGCGGTGTCGGGTTCAGTTGCTGCGCTTCTGAGCCTTCCCCATGAACAACTATGAGGGGAAGGACGACGCCCCTCGGGAGGTGGTCGGGACAGGAGGTCGTCCAGCTGGTCGGCAGGCTGGTGGAGGGGGACGTCACCGACGAGATGTCCAAGGGACCGCAGCCCCTTGACAAAGATCACCCGACCCTAGTGAGTTGGCCTCCTCTTGCCTATGTTATTCGAGT
This sequence comes from Zoysia pacifica, assembly GCA_001602315.1. Taxonomy (NCBI): domain Eukaryota; kingdom Viridiplantae; phylum Streptophyta; class Magnoliopsida; order Poales; family Poaceae; genus Zoysia; species Zoysia pacifica. The sequence continues at coordinate 16,497 of BCLH01001896.1, forward strand.
TCGTAGAGTAGATCGGGTCGGGTCGTGGATAGGAGTCGAAGACTTAGTCATTGCCGTCGCTATAGATCCTGTCGGGGGCCGTGCCCAGGTCGAGGGATGAAGTCGAGACAAGCGTCGCGGGCGTGTCCCCGGCCAAGAAGAAGAAGAAGAAGGCCGTCAAGAGACGGCACCCTGCCAGCTTGAAGTCGTTCTCGGCCGGCAGTCTTGCTGCTTCTGCGCCGACTGCGCGGCCTGCTCGGAGGTCGGTTGGGGCTCCGCCGGTTTGGGCCCCTTCAACTATAAGTGCAAGGTCGAGGGTTCCGACCCCGACCTTCGGGACTGCTGTGCTGCAGGCGGCGGCTTTAGTTGACGTCGAGAGCTCGGCTCATCCGAGGACGTGGTCCCACCTCTGTCGACGAGGACGAGGACCGAGGGGTCGACGAGCGCAGAGGTCAACTTCGACACCGCGGCAGCGGCCGCCCCGGTCCAGGTGGCAGGAGTTGGGGTGGCTCAGCCCCCGGGCGCGGGCCACCGGCCCTTCCTCGGATGCTGAGGATCTCGATGCGCCAGTCGAAGGCGTAGGTCCCTGCATCTTCAGTTTTGACATAAATTTCATTTGGTTTAGTTTGTTTCTGACCTGTTTGGTGGTGTTCAGGCCTCCGTCGTCGATTGTTGCAATGCGCCCAGCTGCGGCTGCTACGACGTTGGCGTCTGAGGACATCGGCGGTAAAGCCGATGCTGGCACTGGTGTGGCGACGCCCGCGGTGACGCTACCTCCCCCGACGGCCATCGCTGAAGGTCAGGAGGAGGTGGCGGCCAAAGCCCAAGAGGTAGCCACCGAGGCCCTGGAGGAGGTGGCGACCGCCAAGGCTCGAGAGGAGGAAGCCGCCAAGGTCCTAGAGGAGGTGACTTTTGGGACCCGAGAAGGGGCAGCCGCCGAGGAGGAGAGGGAAGACTCCTCTCCGGCTCCTGATGTCAGAGGGGAGGTTGAGAGGATGGAGGTCAAGGACGTGCCCGCGCCGTCCCCAACCACGATGGCCGAGGGTCCGAGGGGATCTCCCCCGCCTTTGGCCCTCAAAGAACCGGCTGGCCAAGTCTCGCGCGTCGCTCCCCAGAGTGCGCGGAAGCTGAGTGAAATAGCCGCCGAGAAGCGGCCGGAAGTTCCTCTGACAGACTCGTCCGAGGGTTTGCGGGGGACTACCGCAGAGGAGGTCGGAGAGCAGTCAACGAGCGTAGTCCCGGCCGGTGCAAGCGGAACCGCCGGAGAGGTGCAAGAGACCGAGCTAGTCACAGCGCCGATGGCGCCATCGGCTGCCACGGGGGCGCCCGACTCCTCGGCTTTCGACTTGCTGAGGACCGAGAGGAGGGGCGATCTTACACATGAGGCGGTGGCCGAGGCGTACAACTTTTACGACGACCGGATGGCTGGGATCCATCGTTTCAACCTTGCGATGGCCTCCGGCCTCTGTCGGCTACATGGCATAACGGACGAGTGCCGAGCCCTCTTCGACGATCCATACCTGATGGAGTGGTACATGGCATAACGGACGAGTGCCGAGCCCTCTTCGACGATCCATACCTGATGGAGTGTCGAGTAAGCTTGAATATTTAAAGTTTTTTAGTCAAACCTGTTTGTTGCGATGTTGAATGTAGTCGTTTGCAGGCGAATCTTGCCACGGCTGTAGGTCAACCTCCTCGAGGCTATGCTCTGCGAGTTGAGGTCGACGCTCTTCGAGCAGAGCTGGAGAAGGCCTGGGCAGATCGGGTCGCCTCAAGGGACTCCGCGATCCAGCTGCACCACCAGCTCAATGCCGCCCGGGAGGCAAGCCGCGTCTCTCTTGACGAGGCCAACCGGGCGCATATGGACGCTATGTCGGCGCGGTCAGAAAATCGAAGGCTCTCCTCCGACCTCACCTCTACACGGGAGACAATCGCGAGTAAGTTAGCTAACTGTTCTAAAACTTTACCGTGTTGAAGGCCAGGATCGGATCCCGACTGAAGACTTGGCCTTTTTGCAGAGCTCCGGTGGCAGAACGCCCAGCACGACGAAGAGGTGCGGCGCCTTAAAGACCTCCTGACCCACGCCGACAGGGCCTGCCAGAGTGCCGTATCCTCCATCAAGAGGCCGAAGTCGAGCGGCTGTCGGAGGAGCGGCGGGAGATGCCGCAGGCCGCCTTCGAGGTCCAGAAGGCACGTCTGGTCATCGAGGACGAGGTCGAGCAACTTCAGCTGGAGCTAAACGAGGCCAAGGGCCTCGTCGAAGCTTTGGCAAAAGAGCGGGATGGTAAGTGTCGTACCGTTTTGTTTATTGATTGGTCTTGGGGATCGACAGTTTGATAGCGTGTTTGCTGCAGCTCTGGTCGGTGAGCTTCGACCCTTGAGGTCCACGGGCCGACTCCTGTCCATCGGATCTTCGCTGGCATGCATGAGAACTCCCGGGCATATGCTGTAGTAGCTCCCGGGCATCATCGTTGCCGAGGTGATGAGGGCGCTCGAGCACGGGGCCTCGCTGACCTTGGCGCTGACTCGCTCCCACTACCTCAGACGCGGACTTCGGCCGGATCGTCGAGGGTTTCGGTTTCAGGTTGTCGGAGGAGGAGATGACGGCGCTCGAGGTCGAGATGCAGCCGTCGTCACCGACTTCAACGGGCCGGAACTTCTTCGGGAGCGGTTCGGCCACCTGCCTCACATGCAACAGTGGCATCCTTAGTTATTTGTAGGAAGTAGTAGTATTTTGTATCCGACTGTGTAATGAACACTTTTGGATGATGTATAAATACGCAAGTTTTCGACTCTCTTCTGTGTTTCAGTTTTTTGCATAACATTTCTCGAGTTCCATTGGGCGTTGATCAAGCTACTGGGTCGGATATAGCTTGTAGGGTCAAGTGTCGGGCTCGATACAGCCGTAGAGCGTCACCAACGATGAGTCGAATCGTTAAACGCAAGGAAAACTTGAACGAAAGCACTTTCGTAACTTGGCACGTCTGAGGGTCACCCGTGAAACTCGGCGCGGGTCGAGGGTCAGGCCCCGAGGAAACGGATAGAGGCGCGGAGCCTTTTCGCGAGACTAAGGCACGGAGCCTTAGAGCGTAGGAATGAGGCGCGGAGCCTTGTTGAGACTAAGGCACGAAGCCTTAGAACGTAGGAATGAGGCACGGAGCCTTGTTGAGGCTATGGCACGGAGCTTTAGAACGTGGGGATGAGGCGCGAGGCCTGGAGGGTCGAATGCAAAGGGGTTGATCGCTTCGGCCCTCAAGCGGGGACTCTGTGATTAGCCCTCGGGTAGTGATGGGTAGACGAGTCGGCTGTAGTTCACTGCCAAAAAATAGTTAGTGAGACAAGAAAATGCATAGAAACTTAGCTGATTTTATTATGCGTAGAAACGATGTAAGTTCTCGATATTCCAGGCATGAGCTAGCTCCCTGCCTCCCTCGGTCACTAATTTGTATGCATCGGGCCTTAAGACTCGCTTGATTACATAAGGGCCCTCTCATGAGGGTGATAGCTTGTGGTGGTCGGTCTTGTCTTGAACTCTCTTGAGCACAAGATCGTCAGATGTTGAAGGTCCGACCCTTGACGCGCCAAGCATGCAGTCATCGTAGACTTTGTTGGTACTTGGCCGACCGTAGAATGGTACGTTGCGTGCTTCGTCCAGCTGATCTAGGGCGCCTTGCCTCGCCGCTTTCGACCTTTCTTCGTTGTAAGCTCGGACCCTCGGGGAGTCGTAGTCGAGGTCAGTCGGCGGCACAGCTTCTGCTTCGAAGGTCATGAAAAAGGGGGCGAACCCCGTAGTTCTGTTGGGGGTTGTTCGTAAGCCCCACAACACAGACGAGAGTTCTTTGACCCACCACCCGGCCGCTTGCCTGACAGAATCATAGATCCGAGGCTTCAATCCTTGCAGCACCAACCCATTAGCACGCTCGACCTTACCGTTGGTCCTTTGATGGGCAACGGAGGCGAAGTCGAGCCGGATGTGGTACTCCTCGCAAAATTCCTGTAAGACGGGACCGGTAAACTACGTACCGTTGTCGGTGATGGAGTGTGGTACTCCAAAGTGACAGATGATGTCGCAGACAAACTCGACAGCCCGGGCGGAGCTGATGCAGGGGGTCAGCTTCGCTTCGATCCACTTGGTGAACTTGTCGACGGCGACGAAGAGATGGGTGAAACCCTCGGGTGCTGGTCAGAATGGCCCGAGGCTGTGGAGTCTCCAGACCGCAAAGGGCCATTTTATCGGAATCGTCTGGAGCTCCTGGGCCAGCAGATGAGTCTATCGGGCGTAGAACTGACAGCTTCTGCAAGAGCGAACGAGCTTCTCGGTGTTTAAGACCGCTGTGGGCCAGTAAAATTCTTGGCAGAAAATTTTTCCGACCAAAGTCCTCGGAGCGACGTGATGACCGTAAATGTCTGAGTGAATGTCGTCGAGGAGATGGAGACCCTCTGCTTGAGGGATGCAGCATTGGATAACACCATTGGGACTCCATTTGTAGAGTTCATCATCAATGATGACGCAGGCCTCGACTCGCCGTGAGACCTGTCACGCCTCATTGGTGTTGGCTGGAAGTGTGCCGTCTTGTAGGAAGGCGTAGATGTCTTGGGACCAGTCGGGGATGATGGCCATAACTTCTGCCACAGGGGTCAGAGTCTGCTCGCTGACTGTCGCCTCGACCTGGGGGTCGGTGGCATCATCTTTGAGCTTGATCATTGGCTTGGAGAAGACTTCGAGGAAGACGTCGTCGGGGATCGGATCCTGCCTCGAGGCCATCTGGGTGAGGGTGTCGGCTGGTTCGTTGTCGCGGCGTAGAACGTGATGGAGCTCGAGCCCATCAAACTTGTCTTCGAGCTTGCGAACTTTCTGGCAATAAGCCTCCATCTTAGGGTCTCGACAGCTTGATATTTTCTTGACTTGGTTCACGACGAGCTCGGAGTCGCCCTTAATGAAGAGCCGTCGGACGTCAAGGGTGATGGCCGTTCGGAGGCCATGTAGCAAGGCTTCATATTCTGCAGTGTTGTTAGAGGCTGGGAAGTAGATTTGCAGTACGTACCGAAACTTGTCTCCCTTGGGAGAGATGAGAACGACGCCAGCCCCCGAGCCCTTCAGCCGGCAAGAGCCGTCAAAGAACATAGTCCAGTGCTCGAGGTAGGCGAGATCTGGTAGTTCATGTGCCTCGATCCACTCGACGATGAAGTCGGTGAGGGTCTGAGACTTGATAGCTTGCCGAGGCACGTAGGTGATGTCGTGGCCCATGAGCTCCATAGCCCACGTGGCAATGCGCTCAACTACGTCTTTGCCGTTGATGATCTCCCCGAGAGGGAAGCTCGTCACCACTTGGATGGAGTGGCTGTCGAAGTAGTGGCGAAGCTTGCGGCTGGTGATGAGGATCGCGTAGAGCAGCTTCTCCACTTGGGTATACCGGGTCTTGGCGTTGTCGAGTACCTCGCTGATGAAGTAGACGAGCTGCTGGACCTTCAAGGCCCGACCTTTCTCCGGTCGCTCGACGACGAGGATAGTGTTGACGACTTTAGTGGTTGTGGAAATGTAGAGGAGTAGTGGCTCACCAGGAATCGGCGAGGTTAAGACTAGTGGAGAAGACAACATAGTCTTCAGTTGCTCAAAGGCTTCTTGGGCTTCGGCGATCCAGGTGAAGCGATCGGACTTTCGAAGGAGTCAGTAAAAAGGCATGGCCTTCTCACCTAGTCGGGAGATGCAACGGCTGAGGGCTGTCAGGCACCCAGTGAGCTTCTGGACACCCTTGACGTTGATGGACCAGAGGTTGCGAATGGCGGCGATCTTCTTGGGATTGGCTTCGATGCTGCGCTCGAAGATGACAAATCTGAGGAGCTTGCCGGTGGGGACACCAAAGACGCACTTCTTAGGGTTGAGCTTAATGCAGAACCTTCGGATGTTGGCGAAGGTTTCCTCCAGGTCTTCAATGAGGCTGGCCGCTTGCCGAGTCTTGATGACGATGTCGTCGATGTAGACCTCCAGGTTTCGATCCAGCTGGTTGTAGAAGCACTTTTGCATGCAGCGCTGATACGTGGTGCCAGCATTCTTGAGGCTGAAGGGCATGGTGACGTAGCAAAATGAGCCGAAGGGCGTAATGAACGACGTAGCCGGCTAGTCGGAGCCGCGCATGGATATCTGATGGTATCCGGAGTATGCATCAAGAAAGCTAAGGGTTTCGCAGCTGGCAGTGGAATCGACCACCTGATCTATACGCGGCAAAGAAAAACGGATCCTTTGGGCATGCTTTGTTGAGACTTGTGTAGTCAACGCACATTCTCCATTTCTCATTTTTCTTCTTAACCATTACAAAGTTGGCCAGCCGCTCAGGGTGGTAGACCTCTTTGATGAACTTAGCATCAAGCAGCTTGGCGATCTCCTCCCCGATGGCGCAGCCCTTCTCGTTGTTGAAGTGTCGGAGTCGTTGCTTCACCGGTCAGGAGCCAGGGACGATGTTCAAAGAGTGCTCGGCGACCTCCCTCGAGATGTCTGGCATATCAGACGGTGCCCAGGAGAAGACATCTCGATTCCAGACGAGGAAGTCGATGAGTGAGCTTTCCTATTCGTGGGAAAGCGCTGTCTCGATCCTCGCCTTCTTGGTCGGGTCGGTGCTGTTGAGGAGGATCTTCTTGGAGTCGTCGGTCGGCTCGAAGGACATAGAGGTTGAAGGCTTAGAGTTGAGAGTTGCAGTCAGCACCTGGGACCAGCAGATCTCTTCCAATTGGGCTGACCCTGCGAGGGCGACGGCCAGCTCGTAGCTTTCCTGCTCGCAGGCGAGAGCATGCTTGAAGCGGGACGTCACGGTGATGACGCCTTTGGGCCTCGACATCTTGAGTATGCGGTAGATGTAGTTGGGGACGACCATGAACTTGGCGCAGGCAGGTCAGCCGAGGATGGCGTGGTAGATGTCGGAGAAGTCGACCACTTCGAAGGTGAGCCTCTCGTCTTGAAGTTATCACGATCGCCGAAGGTGACTGGCAAGGTGATCCGACCCAGGGGCACTGCGCTACCCCCGACGATGACACCATGAAATGGAACGTTGCTCGGATGGAGGTCGGACTCTGAGAGCTTCATGGCCTCGAAGGTGTCGGTGTAGAGAATGTTGAAGGCACTGCCTCCATCCATGAAGACCTTGGTCAGACACGTGGTGCCGATGATCGGATCGAGCACTAAAGGCAGGCGCCCTGTCTGAGGCATAATCGAGGTGGTCAGGTCTGTCGAAGGTAATCGGAGCCTCCGACCACTTGAGCTAGGTGGGCACAGCAGGGTCAGTGAGATTGACCTCCCGCCTCACGTCTGCTTCTGGTGGCGCCATGACTCGCAAGCCACCGGCCCGCCGAAGATCATCAGGCAGTCCACCGGCTCGAAAAAGGCGTTGTCAGCGTTACCCTTGGCCTCCTTCGCGGGAGGGTCGAGATTTTGAGGCTGATGGGAGTCGGGTCGAAAGTGATCTCTGTAGAAGGCTCGCATGAGGTGGCAATCTCGCAAGGTCTGCTTGACGGGGGTTGCATGGTTAATGTAGATCTTGTCAAGCATCTTTTCCAAGTGGTTGTTGTAGTCGATCGGCTTCTTTGCTTGGGGTCGAGGCAGTCGCTCGGTGACGCCCACGAACTCCTTGTCGTGTCGATGGTTCTTATGCTTCTTGTTACTCGAGCCGCCCCTGTCCCGACTGTCCTTGCGGTCGGTGCGTCGGTCGGAGCGGTTGTCGTTCTTACAACCGGCCTTGAACTTCTCTTTGTCTTTGGTCTGATCCCGGTCGAAGTTGGCTTGGACAGCCTCCTCTCCAGTGGCGAAGGTGGTGGCAATGTCGAGAAGGCCGCGCGTCGTCCGTGGGTTTTTACACCCCAACTTGTGGATGAGCGTCTTGGACGTCGTGCCGCAGGTGAAGGAGTTGATGACGTCGCCGTCGCTCACGTCGAGCAGCTCATTTCGTTTGCACGAAAAGGGCTGGATGTAGTCGCAGAGGGGTTCTCCTTGCAGTTCTTCAGATCCCAAGAGTTACCCGGGTAAGTGTAGGTCCCCTGAAATTTGCTGACGAAGGCGTGGCGGAGGTCGAACCAATCGTGGATGCTGTCCCTAGGAAAATGCTCGAGCCACCCTCTGGCCGAATCGGACAGGAAGAGTAGCAGGTACTGGATGGCGAATAGGTCGTCGACGCCACCAGCTCTGCACGTAAGACGATAGTCCTCGAGCTAGTGGGCATGGTTGGTCTCACCAGTGTATCGAACGATTTTGGTCAGAGCGCGGAATCTCTAAGGAAAAGGTGCTCTCTGGATGTGGGACCCGAACGCTCAGGGCCCGACCTCATCTGGATTGAGGCTTCGGACGTGGTCCTGCGCCGACGGTAGCGACGGTCGGGAGATCGCTCCCGCCTGGACTCGGCGTAGTGCTCGCTCCTGACTTGCTTCCGCGCGTTGTTCGTGTGACGAGCGTCACGATGCTCCTCGAGGTGCTGGCGAACGTTGCCAGCCGAAGGGTAAGGATCGCGCGCCTCAGTCCGACTGAGATGGCTATCGCAGGCCGGACTCTGACGGTCAGCGCTCGACCGGTGGGAGCTATGCGCCTCGAAGTGCTGACGAAGCGAGGGTTCAGACTGTTGAAGCGCGCCGTCGAGGTAGAAACGTAGACGGTCGTAGGTTTTCTTGAGCATGGGGTTGTCGAGTGTGGCGGATTCGTAGAGGACATAAGCCGTCGCCGCCAGATTCTCGTACGGCGTGTCGAAGGCGGGCATGCCGTCGTCCATTATCTGCTAATAAATGGACCAGGCCCGGGCTCGGGCGCCACCGCTCGTCACCGCGGCTCCCTTGCCCTGTCCATCGCCCCCGATCGCAAGCTTGCGTCGGAGAGCGTCTTCGACGACAGAAAGAGTGCTATGGTGCGGAGAAAAGTCATTGTCAAGAGCCTTGCCGAGGGTATCGACCTCTGCATCCTTGTTAGGTAGAAGCGGGAAGCACTCACAGGACGGGTCATGGCCCAACACATCGTGAGGTAGACGACGAGGTGAACGACAGCGAGGCGAACAACGCCGAGGCGAACGATGCTTGCGCGGGGTCTGAAGGTGAAGCTCGCCACCGTTGTCGACAACGAAATCCAGGCTTTCGAAGCGAAAGGCCTGGCCAGCAGCGAAAGTGAGGATGTTCCACGATCAACCATCACGAGCGATGGCAACCGCAAAACCCCCGAAGAACAGGCGAGAGATCGAGGACTCTCCGACCAAAGCGAAAATCGAAGCCATCGAAAAGCGAAGTGAAAATGCAACACGAAAAACCCCCTATTTGGCACGTCAACTGTTGGTGTTCTGACCACCGGCACAGTAAAATTTACGTAATCAGAGGGAGTATTCGTGCGCTCTTCGTATTCGAATGGTCTAGTCTACGAAAGAGACTCGAAAAATTAACCTGGTTCGGCGCCAAGAGGCGTAACATCCTACGCCCAGGGACGAGAGAGATCAAATCGTATAAACTCAAGAACACGAGTACAATGCGGAAGGGCCTTGGCTCGATCCAAGAACTCTAGCTCGCATGGGTGGATGTGGTTACCGTGGCGTGATTTGAATACAACTTGGCTAATTTCACTTCAGTTGTTCTCTTCTCTTCTTCCACCGTTCGTCTAATGCCCCATGGTATCTCTTTTATAGGGGTCAGACCGGGGGCACTAACTTGGTGGCTACGAAACCTGCTGGCCCTCCGCCAGGTGAGGCCTCGGTCGTTGCCTGAGTTGGTAGCCTAGCGCCCGATGGCGCCGATGTAGTTGGCCGGTGGCCTTCGTACGTCCTTTGTTCAGTCGTGAGGGACAAAGGACACTTTTTCATCTTGCTTTACTGATCGCTTGGCTACTCTAACAACTTTTAGAACGCTTTACCTCCAGGCAAGGTTGCTTTACCTCCTGCTATACGTTGACAGGAATCTCTGTGGGCTGTCAGTAGTTGGTTGCTAAGGCGGTGCCCGACCCCTGGGGGTCGGGTCAGAGCGTTGGCTTTTAGCCGTCGGTAGGCTGAACCTTGTAGTCGTGTAGCTTCGACCTTTCGTCGGTGGGGCTTGGACGCATGCGCGGTTCCGACCCCTGAGGTCGAGACGTTCTTGGCGGGATGCGATCCTTCGTGGGCCGTAGACGGATCATGGGCTGTAGTTTGTAGATGGGCCTTTGTGTAGATGCCGAGTCCGTAAATACTAGAGGTATACTATCCCGACAATCACCTAGCACCATCACCTTCTGTGAGCCCCGCCCCACAACCAAAATCATCCAGCTTCACCTTGCACATGTTGCACTAAGGCCACCCCATTTTATTTTACTCACACCAAACTCTTTTTAACGCAGTTTGCAAATAACCAAAATCACCCGGCTTCACCTAGCACATGTTACACTAAGCCCACCCTATTTTATTTTACTCACACCACCAAACTCATTTTAACGTAGTTTACAAATAATTGGTGTATAGTGTGGCAATGCTCGGCATTGCAAGAGAGGCCCTAAGCATTCTAATATCAAGGCAATTTTTCATTTACCTAAAATATGATCAAAGAGTTAGAGCTTGCATGTAATTTTCCTAATCTTCCAAGCTTGATTCTTCAGGCTCTTCTTCCAAAAATTCAGATCTTCAACTCTGACTTGGTGTCCAGAACTTTAAGCTTCTCCTCATGCGCAGCTTCTGGCTCCTCTTGAGCTTGCTTCTTCCTCGGACTCGACGTTGTCTACGCGATGAAAGACGCCTAATAAAACCACCGCAAAACAAAGCTCGGAAAGAAGCAATAAAACACGAATAAAACTCCACGTAAGAACCAAATAAAATCCGGAAGGAAACAGATGATAGGGTTAGGCGTGCTGCTTTGATATATCACTAAGTGTGGCTTGAAGGGGGGTACTCTAAGCTTTCTGTGATGAGGAGCTAACTCGATGTGCTGGGCGTGCCTGCTGTGGGGTGTTCTGCTATACGTATGCACAGTCCTAGCTTACCAATTTTTACTTCAGCCTAGCAGCTAACAAGAGTATTCATTTTTAGCTATAATTATTTAGAGCTCTGGCAATAGAAGTGTGGTTTGGCAGGGAGCTGTTAGGTTATACTAATCGTTCATTTTCTGCAAAGTGCAGCAGATTAGTGACAGGCAGTAGATTATTAGGTGCAGCTGCAGGGAAGTGATTAGTGGAGGCCGTTGTGGTGTGGTTGGGCATTCGGCAGAGCCAGCTGCCGGACACGCACAAGGGCTCATCTCCCTGGTGATTGGCGTTCAGCAGGGTTGGTCGCTGGACACACACGCGGGCGCGTGTCCCTGGCGATCGGGTATTCGGCAAAGTTGGCGGCTGGACACGAGCGAAGGCTCGTGCCCACGCAGGTGCTGGTGTGCTGTGCTGAACCCAAGCACTTGTGTCTGCTAGTCTCCAGTGAGCTGCTTGTCCTAGGTTCTGTGTGTGCGGGTGTTTATTATGCATGGACAGCAGCAATGCCCTTCTTCTTGAGCACGAAACTCATACCCGACATGCTGAGGGCAGCTGAATGTGTAGGTGAAACCGCAAAAGCAAAGGGCAGCATATTGACGATGAGAAGGTGGTAGGATGTGCCTACAGCGCTAGTGCAAGTTGGGCATGGGCAGGGTGCAGGCATTTGTGAGTCTATCTATAGAGGGCAATGTAACCACCGAGTTTTTACTTACCTTTCGATAAGTCCCGATCTCATGTGACATTGCCAATCCCAAGAGTTTGGCAATCACGATATCACAAGTGATCAATCAAGAAACCATAACAGAAATATTAAACAAGAAACAAATTAGAAAATAATAGATCAGAGTGAAATTATTAGAATAAAATCCTCCAAAGGGGTTCATCGGCACACAGGCCGAAAATATCTCAGAGCAGATATATCACTATCGTAAATTCAACAAAAACAACAGCGGAAGCATCAAACGGCAGCGGTAGCGAACCTCCTCCACACAGGCTAGCTTGAGCGTAGGAGCGGACGTCACGGGTCGTCAGAGATGTAGTCGAAGTCAAAGCTGAGAGTATCCTCTGAAAACAACAAATTAGAAAGCCGTGAGTACGAATACTCAGCAAACCGCGTACTACCTAACAACAATGTATGCATGCAAATAGTTTCAAGGGTAAAGGCATGGCTCAAGTGCTAAATGCAAGTTTAAAATATTTTATTTTATTTAAAGTATACAAGAAAGCTTTATTTTCAAACTTGTCAAATTTTAGTATCTTGCCCCGTAGAGATCTCTGTTATCTCGGACGGAGGTTCATTTTAATGCCGATGTAATCTCTACACTCGGCCACAGCTCAAAGGCCGGAGTCAAAAACATTTGGAAAAGGAGAGGAGGAAGAAAAACAAAACTACTCAACGAGGAGCACAACTCAGGGGGATGTCCTTCCAAAAAGACGTGGCAATGCGCATCGACTAAAACTCTACAGAGGTTATGCACCTGGACCCGCGAGAAGCGTCATCAGGAACTACCGTTGTAGTCTCGACAAACACACAAGACTCGTCCACAAGCTTTAACTGACGTCATCCGTCCTTCAAGATAGGGATCCCAAAAGCCTACACAATCGGGTCCTAGAGTTGTGAAGAGGCTACCACTGATCAGGTGGTGTATCTCGATCTCATGTGGAGAGTCAAAGCTCTACACCACACTAACACTACACCGCCAACCCACGGGTAAACAACCAGTCTCGGCAAGCTTCAAGATCAAGCCAACTGCCCATACAGGGTAACGTGGTGTGCATGGTTGTCAACTGAGCGTACAAGGCTCGAAGGACTCGGTCCTTAATTGTCGGGGCAGGCACCAACTCCAACGTCAACGCCAACAACAAGTCTCACGGAAAGATCTCAGCCCAGATCTTTCCGTTGTACCCGCAACAGGTATGCCCACAGGAACTTCTCAAAAGTCACTTAGCTCCTCATACTCTAACCTGCCCCCGCTAAATAGTTATGTATAGTTATTTGCAATACACACACATTTGAAGCACAGTTCCAAAAGCATTTAACACAAATTTCATTTTATGGTGATAGGTGTGAGATGAAAATAAATGCGACTAAGCATGGCTAAGCATAAAAGTAAAATAAATATACTAAAGCAATTTTAGAGTTGATATTTGTGGAACAATAAACAGGCACGGCTTAGGAATGTTACTAAGCACATTTTAAAATAGTTGGCATACAAATTAAGGTTGCAAACAAAACATGCAGTTTAAAATGCTAGAAACAAAGTGGTCAAGGAACGCGGCTTGCCTGACAAATCGGGATCGAAGTCGGGATCCGGATCGTCGAACTGAGCTGGGCCGCAGAACTCCTCCTCGGGAACAGCAGCTAATCACAACACGAACAACAGGGATTAGACACTAATTACTCGACAAAGAATAGAACTAGAATTTGAATCTAAATCGAAATTACTAGACTAAACGCGTGCAAAACGTTTCCCGAAACAATCCTACACGATAAACGAGACGAGACTAATTAACGGAACAATTTTGAGATTAATCGGAGATCAAACGGAATTCCCGAAAATTGTAGACAATCGAGATCACAAGGATATAAATTAATTGCAGAATAATTAATCGCAGATTAAAATAGCAATTAATCTAACAATTAATCGGAATGGAAAATGAATTTAGGAGAAGAGAAATTGTTCTCACTGAGATCTGAAATTCGGAGACGAAATCGGAGATCGGAGATCGGAAACCGAAAAT